>JAHRHZ010000134.1:3077934-3165115 GCA_024137785.1 Ginglymostoma cirratum
TATGATGCTGCTTGACCTGCTGTGTTCATCCAGCCCCATGCTTGTTAGCCTGATTATTGATTCAAGTTGAGGTTTTATTGTCGTGTGTTCTCAGGTACAGGCTACAACAGACTGTGTCCCCACACACAGTGGTATTTCAAGTATCCAGGCACAAAATCTTAGTTACAGAAGTTGAAGAGTAAAGAAATAACAAAAACTTCAGCACGACAGTCTTCTCAGCATACAAGTGAAAAAAAAAACCTGTAAAGTTAAAAAGTCATACACTACAATCCTTCCTGCAGACAGTCCAAGATGGGCTTCCCTAAGAGAGCATGCTTTCCCCTTTACTGAGCATGGAACCGCCTGTTGTCACCAGCAGCTGTTGCAGCTAGCGACAGCTTCCAACTATCATCGGGCGCACAAGGCCTCGGTGCCGCTCAAATGGCCTTGACTGTGACTGCCACTGCAACCATCCTTTGCTGCCACTATTGCCATCCAGTCCATTTTGGGCCCCAATCCACTACCATGATCCATTGCTGAGTCAGCCAGCTTGCAGCAGAGTCCAGCTCCAGACATTGATGAGGCCACGATGTTGCTGATCGCGACCTGTTCCTTGTGGCCAACCTTTAATACTGCCATCTGCATGACCGAGCTCCGAGGATTCAGAGGAAAAAAAGAGAAAAGAAAAAAGAAAAGTGGTCGGACAGGACAAGGTTTGGTGAGGAGCCCTTCTTAGCCACACATGATGTAGGATTGTGCCCTGGACAGATGGGAGAATTGCTTTCTGTCCACTCTTGTTTACAACACATTCAATGGGAAGCATTTCCAGATCATCAATTCCAACCAGATATAACCAGCTAACAGAGTCCCTCTATTTATAAACACCTCACTATCATTGGCCTTCCACCGTGTACAATATAAGTTTGTTTATTGTGTCTCTGAAAAGAGATCAGCATGACGGGAAAAGCTCCAAGAAATAGATACAGGTGCATTTACAATCTGCTGGAAGTTCATTCGACGCATGATCCATTCTCTGTGTAAAAAAAGTTTCCCCTCATATCTTTTTTAAATTTCCTCTCACCTTAAAATATTCTTCGTTGTCTTGAAATCCCTCACACTAGGGAAAGAACACCTGCCATTCACCTTATCTGTACCTTCATGACTATATAAACCTCTAAAAGGTCACCCCTCAAACTCCTACACTCCAGTGAAAAAAAATCCCAACCTATCCAGCCTCTCCTTATAACTCAATCCCCCCATTCCCAGCAACATCCTGGTCATTCTCTTCTGAATCCTCTCCAGCTTAATAATAACCCTTCGATAATACCATGACCAGAACTGGACAGTACTCCAGAAGAGGCCTCACCAACGTCCTGTACAACCTCAATATGACTCCCAACTCCTCTACTCAAAAGTTCTGAGCAGTGGAGGCAAGCTTACTAATCGACTTCTCAACCATCCTGTCTAAATATGACACAAACTTCAAAGAATTATATGCCTGAGTCTGCTTTTAATTCTGTAAATCCTGCGGTTGTTTGTTTTACCAAAATGCAATAACTTGCATTTATCCAAATTAAACTCCATCTGCCACTCCTCAGCCCAATGATCCAATTGATCAAGATCTCTTTGTATTCTTAGATAACCTTATTCACTGTCAACTATACCACCAAGTTTGGTATCATCCACAAATGTACTAACCATACTGGCTATATTTTGATCTAAAT
Organism: Ginglymostoma cirratum; assembly: GCA_024137785.1. Taxonomy (NCBI): domain Eukaryota; kingdom Metazoa; phylum Chordata; class Chondrichthyes; order Orectolobiformes; family Ginglymostomatidae; genus Ginglymostoma; species Ginglymostoma cirratum. The sequence continues at coordinate 3,079,638 of JAHRHZ010000134.1, forward strand.
CATTGTATAAATGACAAACTAATGTGGACCCAGCAGCAATCCCTGTGGAACATGCTGGTAACAGGCCTCCAGTCTGAAGAATAATCCTCAACCACTAGTCTCTGTCTGCTGCCATTATTCCAATTTTGTATCCATTTGCCAAGCTCACCATGAATCCCATGTGATCTAACTTTACTAAATAATCTTCCAAACAGAAGCTCGTCAAAGGCTTCACCACAGTCCAAGTAAACAATGTGTATTATGTGCACTCATCAATCTTCTTGGTTACTTCCTCAAAAAACTCAATCAATTTTGAGAGATACAATTTCACTTGCATAAAACCATACTGAATAGGCCTAATCATTCCTTCCCTCTCCAAATGCATATAAATCCTATCTTTCAGATTTACTTCCAACAACTTACCCCCACTGAAGTCAGACTCGCAGGTCTACAGTTCCCAAGTTTCTCCTTACATCCCTTTCTAAACAAATGCACATCATTGCCCACTCTCCAGTCATTCGGCACCTCACCCATATTTATAGATCATGCAAATATTTCTGCAAGGGGCCCAGAAATTTCCTCCCTAACTTTCCACAATGTTCTGGGATACACTCAGGTTCCAGAGAATGATCTACCTTGACATTTTCAAAGACCTCTCAAACTTCCTCTTCTCCAATGTGAACATTCTTCAAAACATCAATATTTATTTCCCTGAGTTCTCTTGCCTCCATTTCTTTCTCCACAGTAAAAATTGACATGAAATATTCATTTAATATCTCTTCCATCTCATGAGGTTCAACACAAAAATGACCTCTTTCACCTTTAAAGGGCCTGACTTTCTCTCCAGTTGCTGTCTTACTCCTAATGTACTTGTAGAGTCTCTTTGGATTACTGTGAACCCCATTTGCCAAGATTATCTCACACACTTCCTTTGCCATCCTGATCTCCCAGTTTGGAATATCACCACTGGGTCTTTATACTGTTCAAGAGATTCCTTTGAACCCAGGTATTTATATCTAATATGTGACTTTTTTTATATGACAAGCCCTTCATCCCTGCGATCAATCTTGTAAATCTGCTGGAATGCTCCAACACAAGCACATCTTTCCTCAGATACAGGGCCCAAAACTTCTCAGAATATTCCAAATGCTGTCTGACTAGAGCCTTTTATAGCCTCAGCCGTACATCCCTTGTCCTGTTTGTTAGCTCTCTTGCAATGAATGCATACGTTGCATTTGCCTTCTGAACCACAAACTGAATCTGCATGTTGATTTAAAGAGAATCCTGAACTAGAACTCCCAAATCCCTTTGGACTTCAGATTTCTGAAGCCTCTCTCCATTCCGAAAATATCTATGTCTCCAGTCTTCAGACCCAAATGTTCCCCATACTGTATTCCACCTGCCACTTCTTTGACCACTCTCGCAGCCTTTTCATTCTGAAGCCTTCACACTTCCTCAACATGACATGTATCCCCATCTACCATTATGTCATCTGCAAACTTAGCAGCAATGCCCTCAATTCCTTTGACCAGATCATTAATGCAGAACATGAATAATGGTGGTACCAACACTGACCCCTGCTAAACTCCAGTAGTCTTCCGGCCGCCATCCTGAAAGAGATCCCTTTATCCCAACTCTCTGCCCTCCTCCAGTCAGCCAATCTGCAATCCATGCCAGTACCTTGCACCTAACACTACAGACTCTTACCTTTTTCAGCAGCTTCCCGTATGGCACCTTGTCAAATGCTTTCTGGAAATCCAACAGATCACATTTACAGGCTCTCCTTTATCCAGGTTGTTCAGTACCTCCTCAAAGAATTCCATTAGATTTGTCAGGCATGACCCCAACCCCCGTTGACAAAGCCACACTGAATCTTCCAGGTACTCTGTGATCACATCCTTACAATGACCTGCCACACTGTGTTTAACACAAAGCTAATCATTTGACTTTTATCCAGAATATTAACACATTGGTTTCAGTCCTGAATGTGACGAACAGCAAAGTCCAACTGCTGTTGAGATCTGTGAACTCTGTGCTGTCTCAGCAGGTCTGATGTGTGAGTGAATTCCTTACCCCACATGGAGCAGGTGAATGGTCTGTCCCCCATTGGGATCTCTCTGCTGTCTCAGTAGGGTCGATAAGTGAGCTAACTGACTTTTCTCACATGGAGTAGGTAAATGCTTTCTCCTCTGTGTGACATCGCTGGTGTACTGAGAGTTGAGAAGATCACCTGAACCCAACCCGACAACGAAAGCACCTGAAAGGTCTCTCATCATGTGAACATGTTGATGGGACATCAGTTCCACAGAACTTCGATAGCACTTCCCACAGACTAGACATTTGAAAGGTCACTCCTCAGTGTGAACACGTTGATGATAAAACAATCCCCAGGAGCTTGTAAAGTGATTCCCACAGTCTGAGCATTTAAAAGGTCCCCCCTCAGTGTGAACATGTTGATGGGACTTCAGTTCCACAGAATTCCTAAAGCACTTCCCACAGTCTGAACATTTGAAAGGTCTCTCCTCAGTGTGAACATGTTGATGACAAGTCAGTCCCCAGGAGCTTGTTTCGCCCCAGTGTGACTGCATTTGTGGTTTGTGAGCTCTGATGATTGGCTGAAGCCTTGTCCACACACACAGCACGTGTTAGGTTTCTCTCCAGTACGAATGGAGCGTTTTCCTTCCATGTTCAAAATCTGATCACATTCCATTTGTGATAAAATCGGTGACTCTATCAGATGCTGGTATGATGGTTGGTTTGTAAATCTTCCCCTTCTAATTTCCTGTGAAATTGATGTTAAACAAACAACAACAGAGTGAGAGAGAATCTCTCACAAGACTCTGCATTCTGTGTGAAGATAGGGACTGAAGGAGAGGGATTTTTGACACCTACAACTTGACCAGAACTTTGTCAGAATCTTCCAACTACTCAGCCTCTACCACCGAGAAGGGGCAGAGTAGCAGGTGAATGTGAACACCATCAGCTCCCAGTTCCCTCCAGGTCACACACTGTCCTGACATGTCTGACATCCAAACCTGATGCAGCAAAAATTTCCTCCACTTAAGTAATGGCAAAACTGAGGCCTTTGTCTTCAGTCCTCAACACAAATTCCACTGCTTCACTACTAACTCCATCCCCGTCCCTGGCAACTGTGAGTCTGAAACAAACTTGTCATTATCATGGTCAAATATTCCACCCCGAGATGAATTTTTAACTACATATCCCCATCATCACAAGGACTGCCCACTTCCTCCTCAGCAACATCATCCGACTCCTCCTAGTCTCTGCTCATCTGCTGCTGAAGCTCTTATCCATTCCTTTGTTACTTCTGGACTTGACTATCCTAATGTACTTCCCACTGTCCTCTCACATTCCCCACTCTGCATTTGTCTAACTTCTTCTGCCTCTATTTAGAGCTCTGTTTAGTGTTTTATTGCTCCTTTCACTGACTGTATCTTAATGAGGTTTTTATCACTGCCCATTTTCTCAACCATGTGCTGCTGCCTTCACAGCTTTACCTTCTGACAAGAGCTCCCACAATGCTGTAAGTGAAGGAGCTACGGGTTATTTACCCAGTGATATAATCCTGAGGTCATCCAAAACTCTGCTACCCACTTGTGTATTCGCACCAAGACTTGTTCATCCACCACTCCGTGCTTGCACAGCTAAATTTTAAATTTAAACCTCCTTCAATTCAATGCTTTGATAATGTCCTATCTATCTCTGAAAGGTCCTCCAACCTTTTCATGGGCAATTAGGCTGGTCAGAAAGTGCTAACCCACCAGCAATGCCCACATCCCAAGAATGAATTTTTGAAAAAGCCCTTCCAGATATCTGCATTGTCTCTTATTGCAACCTCCTGAGCATTCTTGATTTTAATTGTTCCACATTTGGTGTCCTCAACCTTCAGCTGGTAAGACCATAAACTGTGAAATCTCCTCACTCAACTTCTCCCTCTCTTGACCTCAGTTTTGCACTTTAAAACATTACTTCAAAACTACATATTTGGCCATAAAACATTTTGTTACCTCCCTAATATCTCGTTATATGAATGGAATTAAAAATTACTTCACAAGGAACAGCCTGGAAGTTTCCATTATGTGAAAGGCCATATACTGACATGAATTAATTGTCTTTGATCTGATCACATATCACAGTGCCTTCATCATTACTGGACGAATAACTACTTACCTAACGGCTTTGTAAGAACTACTAAGGGAAGATAATTGCCAGCAGCAAATAGTCAGGGAATGTTCAGCTGTAAAAACCTCATTTAGAGAACCCATGGAAGTAACAATGACATACCTAAGACAGTTACACCCATTATTGGAGACAGAGGAATTTAGACAATGACAGAAAATTGATTAGGGAGAGCAGAAATGAAACAGAGCAATCAATAGACATTGATTCAGATCTGCAGTAAAGGGTTACACCAGCCACAGAGCCATATCAAGCTTTCACAGATAACTGAGAACAGAACTAGAAGCTGAATTACGTAGGTTACTGGGTTAAAAATGTTGAAATAATTTCATTGTTTTCAACTTTAATATCAAATGCCGCAGTCTGCAGCTCGAAAGACATCAGAAGCACAGGGGTCAGAGGAAAATCTCAGAGGTGAGGAAATACCGGGCTATCAGGGTGATGTTACTGAGTAATTGCCCATGTATGGTAACATCATCCACATGAATACAGAGCAATTTGGGTCTGCACAAACAGGTGATCACCACAAAATATATGACGGTCTGTGGAGAGATTTAAAAGGAGATTTACCAGAATGGTTCAAGAAACGAGGGATATTAATGTTAGAGTCAAGTTGGAGAAACTGAAATAACAAGCATGGGGCTGGATGAACACAGCAGGTCAAGCAGCATCATAGGAGCAGGAAAACTTGACGTTTCGGGCCTAAACCCTTCATCAGAAATGGGGGAGGGGAAGAGGGTTCTGAAATAAATAGGGAGAGAGGGGGAGGTGAATAGAGGATGGATAGAGGAGAGGATAGGTGGAGAGGAGGCAGACAAGTCGAAGAGGCGGGGATGGAGCCAGTAAAGGTGTGTGTAGGTAGGGGGGTAGGGAGGAGATAGGTCAGTCCAGGGAGGACGGACAGGTCACGGGGGCGGGACGATGTTAGTAGATCGGCGCTGGGGGTGTGGCTTGGGGTGAGAGGAAAAACAGGTTATGGAGGTGGAGATGAGCTGGGCTGGATTTGGGATGCGGTTGGGGGAGGGGAGATTTTGAAGCTTGTGAATTCCACATTGATGCCATTGGGCTGCAGGGTTCCCAGGCTGAATATGATTTGCTGTTCCTGCAGCCTTCGGGTGGCATCACTGTGGCATTGTAGGAGGCCAAGGATGGACATGTCATCTGAGGAATGGGAAGGGGAGTTGAAATGGTTCGCGACTGGGAGGTGCAGTTGTTTGTTGCGAACTGAGCGCAGGTGTTCTGCAACGCGGTCCCCAAGCCTCCGCTTGGTTTCCCCGATGTAGAGGAAGCCACAACGGGTACAGCGGATGCAGTATACCACATTGGCAGATGTGCAGGTGAACCTCTGCCTGATGTGGAAAGTCTTCTTGGGGCCTGGGATTGGGGTGAGGGAGGAGGTGTGGGGGCAGGTGTACCACTTCCTGCCGTTACAAGGAAAAGTGCCGGGTGTGGTGGGGCTGGAGGGGAGTGTGGAGCGGACAAGGGAGTCGCTGAGGGAGTGGTCCCTCCGGAACGCAGATAAGGGTGGGGAGGGAAAGATGTCTTTGGTGGTGGGGTCTGACTGCAGATGGCGGAAGTGTCGGAGGATGATGCGTTGGATCCGGAGGTTGGTGGGGTGGTATGTGAGGACGAGGGGGATTCTTTTTTGGTTATTGTTGCGGGGACGGGGCGTGAGGGATGTGTTCCGGGAAATGCGGGAGACACGGTCGAGGGCGTTCTCGACCACTGTGGGGGGGAAGTTGCGGTCCTTGAAGAATGAGGACATTTGAGATGTGCGGGATTGGAATGTCTCATCCTGGGGGCAGATGCGGCGGAGGCGAAGGATTTGGGAATAGGGGATGGCATTTTTGCAGGAGGGTGGGTGGGAGGAGGTGTATTCCAGGTAGCTGTGGGAGTCAGTGGGCTTGAAATGGACATCTGTCTCTCGGTGGTTGCCCGAGATGGAGACAGAGAGGTCCAGGAAGGAGAGAGAAGTGTTTTCCCCTCCAGCCCCACCACACCCGGCACTTTTCCTTGTAACCGCAGGAAGTGCTACACCTGCCCCCACACCTCCTCCCTCACCCCAATCCCAGGCCCCAAGAAGACTTTCCACATCAGGCAGAGGTTCACCTGCACATCTGCCAATGTGGTATACTGCATCCGCTGTACCCGTTGTGGCTTCCTCTCCATCGGGGAAACCAAGCGGAGGCTTGGGGACCGCTTTGCAGAACACCTGCGCTCAGTTCGCAACAAACAACTGCACCTCCCAGTCACGAACCATTTCAACTCCCCTTCCCATTCCTCAGATGACATGTCCATCCTTGGCCTCCTACAATGCCACAGTGATGCCACCCGAAGGCTGCAGGAACAGCAAATCATATTCAGCCTGGGAACCCTGCAGCCCAATGGCATCAATGTGGATTTCACAAGCTTCAAAATCTCCCCTCCCCCAACCGCATCCCAAAACCAGCCCAGCTCATCTCCACCTCCATAACCTGTTTTTCCCCTCACCCCAAGCCACACCCCCATCTCCTATCTACTAACATCATCCCGCCCCCTTGACCTGTCCGTCCTCCCTGGACTGACCTATCTCCTCCCTACCCCCCCACCTACACTCACCTTTACTGGCTCCATCCCCGCCTCTTCGACTTGTCTGCCTCCTCTCCACCTATCCTCTCCTCTATCCATCCTCTATCTGCCTCCCCCTCTCTCCCTATTTATTTCAGAACCCTCTTCCCCTCCCCCATTTCTGATGAAGGGTTTAGGCCCGAAACGTCAAGTTTTCCTGCTCCTATGATGCTGCTTGACCTGCTGTGTTCATCCAGCCCCATGCTTGTTATCTCGGATTCTCCAGCATCTGCTGTACCTTTTATCTCTGATACAATTTATATCTTGGAGAAACTGAAGTTTGTTCTGCCCAGAGCAAAGGAGAGTGAAGTGAGATTTGATAAAGGTGTCTAGTTTTATGACAGGTTGAGATAATGCAGATAAAGAGTAGGTACCCCCATTAACTGATAGCAAAAGTGTTAGGGACACAGATTTAAGATATTGGGCAAGAGTTACTGGGAGATGTAAGGAAGGAATTTTATGTTACCTTTGTTTTACTCAATACTTACATTCAAAGGCCAATAATATCCAGTACTGAATGAATAACGAATAAAGTGGCATGCTCAGATCTTGGAATGTTATTTGGATTGGGTTTCCGATCTGTAAATCCTCTTCTAACATAGCGTAAAATAAGTTTACAAAAGCCATCTCACTCAGTCCGGGACTGAAATTCAGAAGAGACAAATATTTCTGTTATTTGAAGTTTGTTGTGTGTTAATCGTCCCCCCCTCACTCATTGTAAAACATTTTATAAACTCCATCCCTGTCAGTCTAGGAGGGACATTCACAACATTCTCTCCCCTGGCCCAGGATAACCACACATGCGCCCTGCTCCGCTTTGCCTCCGACAAATATGGCGGCCGTTACGCGGGCCCCGTGATTAGCGAGGGAGCCTCGATTTGTCGCATTTTGTGAAATAGGGACAGATAGTTTCTTTCTATGGGGTCTATTACATCCACAAAGTCTTGAGGAAGCCTCTCCGTCTAACCGCCCAGTCCATCGCTTCTTCCGTTCTGCCTCATTTGTTACCTTTTTGGGAGCCGACGAAAAGGGCCGCTGCTTCTCAGGATCGCACCGACTGCGCATGTTTCAGACTGTGAGCGAAAGGTAAGAGAATGAGCATGCGTACTGATGAACAATTTTGTGCAAGACAAGGATATTCACTGGCGCTCAGAATTCTGCGTTAAGCCACCGCCATAGTCGACCTCAAATTTATTTGTTGCTATGAGTGCAAGTAATCTTTATATTTTTCTCCTGCAAGGACAACTTGTATATAAATTACATGTAAGAGAGAATAAAACGCCCCTTGAGTGTCCCAGGGCTATAACAAATTCTGACACCAAACTACACCTTAATGGGTAAAGTCAGGCCATACTTATTCTGAAACATAGGGCTGCTTTCTTGTTACAGAGAGAAAATTGGTGCTGGTTTAACCTGAGGAACACCACACCTCAGATGAGCAGAGAGGTTGAAAAAGGGAGTCATTAGCAGTAACTTCAAATGGCATGAGATTTAAACCCACACTGTTGGCAACATGAAGAAAACTGATAAATGCTGTGTGAAAGAGTTTGGCTTTCAGACCTTCAAGGAGGAAGATGTACATTTTGTATCCAGCAAACAGCAATGTTTCATGTCATTGGTTGAAGGGGCTGCTTTTGTTCCACTGAAGCCCTCAAGACATTGAATAAATATTTAAATGAGCACTTTCAATGTCACAGCACACCACGCTATGGTTCAAGTGACTGGATTTCCAGTCAAGGGATGAGAATGTGTTGTTCCCGTATGAAATACTAACATGAACAGGATTTCCTGACATTAAAATAGCAAAGAGAGAAACTGTGCCAGAGTCTGTGAGAGTTTCACATTAGCGATGAAACCAAATGCTAGGAAGCACTGAACTCCATTGCCTTAGTCTGTTCAGACACAGTACTACAAAAACAAATCTGCTCCTTATTGAAAAGTACAGTTTTTTTTGACATTTAATGGGTTGGATGCAGAAAGGTTGGTTCTCTTCTGGTACAGTCTAGGACCAGAGTGCCTCGTACCAGAATGTGGTCACACATTTAAGGCAGAAATATGGAAGAAATTATTGTCTCAGGCGGTTGTGAATCAGTGGAATTCTTTGCAGCAGAGGACTGTTGTGGCTGGGTCATTTCGTATATCAAGGTTGAGATAGACAGATATTTAACCAGTAAATATATCAAGGTTATGGGAAAAGGCAGTCATATGCAGTTCAGGATTATCAGATCAGACAACAGCTGATTATCAGATCAGACAACAAATGGCAGCATACACTTGATGAATGGCCTCTTTCTGTTCCTACAATTGATGGCCTCAATATGAGGCTGCAGTATTCTCCGGAGTGAAATGTGCCAAATTAAAAATGCACGGGCCCACTAGGAACACTGAACCGAGGTGAGATGTGTAAAGGACAACACGCAAAGGATAATCAATGTGGGTGATAGATCTGGAGTGACATGTGTACCAAGGTAAACAGGAAAAACGGTCTTCAACACCCACATTGAGCCTGGCTCCACCAGGACTACAGCTAACGCTCACAAACCACCATTGGCCTTCCCTTTTCCTGACGCCCCCTCTGTTTTTGTTTTAAACCAATTGCACGTCAGAAAATTACAGCTGACATTGTTGACGTGTAACTGTAACATGCAGTGAAGCGATTCTGACTGGCCGACAACAGAATTCTGCTTCTAAGGATTAGGCAGTATTTCATATTATTGCTATCAATGGTTAACCATTAACAGGCCATGGCAGCGAAGGCACTGAAGTCTAATTAGTAGACTCCCAAGGAAGATCTCTGGTTAAAAACCGAAAGAACTGTAGATGCTGTAAATCAGGAACAAAAACAGAAGTTGCTGGAAAAACTCTAGCTCTGGTAGCATCTGTGTAGAAAAAAGTCAGAGTCAACGTTTTAGGTCCGATGACCCTTCCTTTCCATTCTGAGGAAAGATCTCCGTTTATATCACCCTGGACGCTGTCTGATTCGGCATTACATTCTCCCATCCTTCTGCACCTGATAGCCTCAGCTCTGTCTCAGTTTTGTTACGTCTTCGTTTACAACGTATAGGCTTTCCAATTATCTATTACATTGTAGTTTCTAATTTATGAGACTCTCGCTCCACTGACCTGGTCCTGACGCTGTAGCTCAGTGGTTAAAGCCCTGGTTTTGTAAACCAGTAGTCACGAGTTCAAGTCTGACTGGGGCCGATAGCAATTTTTGTACACCTGTTGCTTCCAAGATCCAAAGGACCACTTTAAATATTGTATGAAATTATGACAATGTCATTTACTCTACAGGCCAGAAATGTGCTAGAACTGCCACATTCCGGTTTGTCCTTCCAGGACCTTGATGAAGACCATTCGGAAGGACAGGAAGCAGCTGACGTGATCAGTGCTTGACTGAGAGAGCGAGATGAGGCCATATAAACTGCAGAGTGACGGGGGAGGAACATGGACCCAGGGCAGCAGCCGAGTGCTTCCTTTCTTTGCTGTAACCAGACCCTAATTTTGAAGTCTGACATGGGACAATTTAAGCCAAGTGGGTGAAATTCTATTTGCTGGGGCTTGGTCTTTCCTGAGGTCTCTGTGACTCTTGGTGGAATGTGTCGCTGTTTGTTTCCTTCTGTGGATGAAAATGGGGTTAAGTTCCCCAAGAGGGCATGAAAACAGTTTTCCCATCGCAAACTTCAGTCCCATGTGTTGTGTTGATTAAGATTAAAATGTTACAGTGAAAGTATCATTGAGGTGAATACTTGAAACGTCAGAGCACACAAGGCTACAGGCCAAGTGTTGGAAACTGGGATGATGGGCCCCTTTCCGTGCTGTAAAACTCGATGATTCAATCATTTTGAAGGAGAAACTGATTTCCAGTTTAAAATAAATCCAAAAGCTGTGCCATGAAGAAATTATGCAAATACTTCTGTCCTCATCCTTGGTGGTCTACTGGTTAGGATTCAGCGCTTCTACTATCTACGTCCAGTAAATCAGGACTTATTGTCCTGAAAGTGACAACAGCAAAGCAGAGCATCTCTGAAGGGAATCCTTTCAATGTCTCGGATCAGCGAATGCCCCTGAGAATATCAGAGTCCATGTCCTAGCCTCTTAAGGAAGTGGAATGTGTCTCGACTGTCTCTGCTCAATCAGACAGTTCACCCTTCATTCTCTTCTGATTCCCATCCTAAAGATTCTCAAAGCTGAGACCAGGCGATTTGTTCTGTTTCCTTTCCATTCTCAGGTGCTGCAGTGATTTGGTCAATTGAAAGATGCCCATGAGCAGCGTATGGTGCTATGTTAGCTTCCCCTCCTCTGGCTGAGACATTGACTCTCATGTTCTCAGTGAGTCAGTGAAAGGATTATTCTTTCGACAGATCAGATTCGAACCTTATCCAGGCTTCAGGACACTGAACAAAAAGTGTTTGGAAGTGCGAGAAGTTGTAAACTGCACATGATTCAGGTCAGAATCACCATAGAATCTCCTGATGGATTGACAGACGATTATCCATTGCACCGCTGGCCCTCTACATGGCTAATATCTACATGCTGCAGAGTTATGGTGTTAACAAGGACATGAGCAGCAATGGCAACATTTATGATGTGAAAACCAGCAAAAATAACCACCGTCACTGCTTCACTTTAATGGTCCCTACTTTGTGAGGTGGTGAGTTTCACTGGCAAAAAAAACATATTTGTCCTCAGGTGCCTGCTTCAGTATCACCTGTCTCTCTGATGGCACTTTCCATTGTTTTATTCACAGTCCCTCCAGTATTTTATGACCCACATTTATTTAATTATTGGGATAGATGTGTAACGATGTTTTATAGAGAATACTAACATAAAGTTTAATCTCACAGATGCGACTAATATCAATATATGTCCAACCCCTATCAGCTTTACAGATAAGAGAAAAGGCATGAATAGGCTGGAGCATTGATTGGTGCTTTAAGTTGAAACGAGATGTTGGGAATATCAATGATTATTCCAGAACTGTCAGAGGCAACAAATATGGAAAAAAGTAGGGGTGTTGAAACAGCAATAGTTATTACATTTGTCCTGTACTTATCAGAAGTTCTTCAATGCCCTTTCGACCATTCAACCAGAAAATTTATCCAAGTTAATGGGATGATTTGATCATTTCTGTTGCTTAGTTTTCCTAATGATCCTTCTTTCAGTATGTATTACACTTTACTGCTCTCTCAACACTGTAATCTTGGGTGAAATTTCACAATATTGTTAATCAAAAACTTCTGATGCTATGCATTACCTAATCGCTTATTATGAGTGTATTATAGTAACGCTACCATATCAAATGTGGTCATGACAATGTCACACTCTTATTGTGCGATAATGTAATTTATTTATGTGATTAACACTGTTATTGAGGCTGAGTTCTCGCAGATTAAATGTAGTTTTATTATCTTATTCATTTTATCATTGTGGGTAAATATCGCAATGTTAGCATGTTTTAAATATGTTTGGTTATAAAGTTGATATACTGAAGTGGATGAATTATTGCATACCAATCACGGTCCATATGTACTGGTACTATTAACATTGCTACTGTGGATTAATTTTCTTAATAGCATTAAATGGTTGATGAAGCTCTCTAATGTTGTAACACTGTAACTCCAGTTGAGTTATGGAATTGATATCAACAATTAGATGCAGTTTTCTGACATTTTTCGCTTTATTACAGTAGTGAGTTAGAACACTGACATTACAGGTTGAAGATTCTTCTATAGTGTTAAAATGAGTCTACAATGGCTGATTTACTACTCTTCTATAATGTGCACATGTACATGTTATCTCTTACTGAGTGTGAATAACTTCACGGACATTTCATAGATTTCAACAATTTACTTATTAAGTAATCGACAACCAGATCTAATGAGCAAGTTTTGAAAAAAAATGTCTAATACGAGGTAAATAGGCAGAAACCCGTTTCTTGTAACTAATGCTAATTCTGCGAATGGATCTGCATTCAACTCGAACACTGAGAATTTCAGGTCTAATTCTCATTGGTTCAGCATGACAACTGTCTTGCACATTTCGTGCTGATGTTGCTTTTGTCATGACGATTGCTGAGGCTGTGATTTTGATTCTACTTCTAGCACCATCAACATCAAAGATTGGTACTGTCTTTACTCTCACCTCTCCTGTAAATTGAGCTCGGAGAACAATCACGTTTAATGGACACTGCACCACAAGGCACACACATCTTGCAGAATGACAGAGCAGAACCAAGAGAATTCCTGTGCCCTGGCTAGATGTGGGTGTGCCATGTAGGGAATGACTAGGAGAAATAATATCTGTAATTCTGGTCAAATGTGCAAAAGCCATAAATTACAGGCTGTTAACAAGCGAATTTGAAATGAATACTGCATGCTCATCAATACTTGCCCAGAAATTCAGAAAGTAGTCAATGTTTACTTGAATATCATTGTTACGGGAGAACAGTTTCAATATTTTATGAAGATCTAATTCAGGTAAATTCAATATATGATGGTTTCTAATTAATCTCAAGAGCATGTAGTTGGTTTGAAATGCAAATTTAAAACCAAACATTCCTTCAGTTTTTATTTCTTTTTTGTGGTTCTGAAATGTCATCATCAGATTCTGCCTTAGTTCTCCTAAGAAGCTAAAATGTGTTTCTGATTTATTGGATTGTCAATTAAAACACTTATGATAATCTTTATAGTACCCTATTTATAATCAATGTAATTATTGGAAACATAGAACCAAGTGCCGACAAGTCAATCGATTGTCTCCAACTCAACTTCGGGAGTCAAGTCTGTATAATGCCCTCAGAAAATACGTATTTAGTTTGGGTGAAGCTGATCGAAAAGTCGTCTGACGAACGCACATTCTTTCTTTCTTTCTTGCTTTATTTCTTGCTTTCTTGCTTACTTTTATTTCTTGCTTTCTTGCTTCCTTCCTTTCTTTCTTTCTTTCTTCCTCTCGATTATCTACCTACCTATCTCTATCTCTATATCCACCCCCATCTCTATCTCAATCGCAATCTTTGTCTATCTCTCTCTCTATCGCTCTTTCTATCTCTGTACCTCTCCATCTATCTTCCTGCCCGTCTATCTTATTTCTCACCCACACTTCTCATCATTTCTCTCTCTCTCTCCATTCCCTCCCACTCCCTCTCTCTCTGTTTTTGTATTTTGCAACCAACCTCTCGGTGGTCCTAATCCAGTCACGAAGAAGATGTGGTCTGCCTAGATGTACCACTGATTACTTAGTGTCCATGGCGGTGGCGGATTTTTCGGTTATTCTTGTAGCTGGGATATTAAACAGGATTGCTGGTATTTTTTTCCGAAAGAGTTTCTTGTCCATCACACCAGTGTGTAGTCTTCGTTCCACCTTAATTTACGCCTCCATCGAGATTTCTGTTTGGTTAACAGTCGCATTCACATTTGATAGATTTGTAGTCATTTGCTGCCAGAGACTAAAATTAAAACACTGCACCAAAAAAAAGAGCGAGGTTGATAATAGGAGTAATTTCAACAGTGTGTTGCTTAAAAAAATCCATATTGTATTTTATATACGAACCTTTTTACATAATTGAAAATGTACCTTGGTTCTGCAGTGTGAAATCAATATTTTATACATCATGGGCCTGGGTTACGTACGATTGGTTTCATCGCATTTTAACCCCTTGTTTCCCATTCATTCTGATTTTCTTTCTCAATGTTTTGACTGTCAGGCACATTCTTCTAGCCAGTAGAGCCCGTCGGCGACTCCGGGTCCAGGATGTTGAAAATAATCAGAGTGACCCAGAAATAGACAATAGAAGAAGGTCCATAGTATTGCCCTTTGCAATCTCGGGAAGTTTTATTTTATTTTATTCACTGTATTTTGTAACATTTCTCTTTGTTAGAATTTCCAGGCTAACTTACTTCTCAGGTTCAAATTATACCAATTCAAACTTTATTCTGGAGGAAACAGGATTTATGCTTCAGCTTTTGAGTTCCTGCATTAATCCATTTATTTATGCAGGAAACCAGAGTAAACTCAGAGCAGAGTTAAAAAATGGATTAAAACTCTCTCTAAGTATCATTGTTAAATTATATAAACGATAAACATTGCAAAATTCCATATGATATTTTTCATAATATTCTCTCCACCACTCTCCTGGCTCTTACTAAGCAACTCATTCTCAATCAGATACTTAGTAGCTTGCTTGGAGATTCTTACCTTTGTTTAAATGCCAACATTATAAGGAACACTGCATCAACTCAAAATTTAGTGAATAAATATTTCCATAGAACATTTTTATTTGTATTCTTCATATCTGGGGACATTCTCAACTGCTTCCTGAACAAAAAGTGAACTAATCTTCGATTCATAGAGAGACACTATGTCCCTTAAGTTTACATTATGCAGTTAAATGCAGTTTCCTGAATAAATATTCAACATACGCTTTGAAATTTAATGGTACTACAGACACTTAGATGGAAATGTTTAACATCTATGCACTTTTCACCCATACATAGCCATAACACAGTGCCACATTCATTTCTTCATACTGAAACAAACCGAACGATTACTGGAGTTAAATACAATATACCATCTAATCCTTCTCTAAACTTTAAATTGATCATTTATGACAATCACCACACCTTGGCTCAATAATAACGCATGAACAATATAGTAAGAGATGCAGCCAATCTGCATCCATTTAAAACAGCACAGAGGCTCAATGGTTAGCACTGCTGCTTCACAGTACTCAGGACCCAGGTTTGATTTGAGCCGAGGGCAACTTTCGGAGTGGAGTTTGCATGATCTCCCCGTATCTGTGTGAGTTGCCGCTGGGTGCTCCGGTTTCCTCACACAGTCGAAAGATGTGCAAGTTAGGCAGATTGGCCATGCTAAATTATCCATAGTGGTGAGGATGTGTTAGTTAGGTGCGTTTGCCATTGGACATGCAGAGTAGGTGTTGGTCTGGGTGGGATACTCTTGGAGGGCTGGTGCGAACTTGTTGAGCTGAATGGCCTGTTTGTGCACTGTGAGGATTCTACTTTTAAAAACAACACAAATAAAAACAACACAAATTAAACGAGAATATTATCTCCATTATGCACCATTGTCTTGTCTTTTTACTCGGTTGGCAGTAAACTTTCAGAAGTATAATGTTGTTTTGACTAAAGACAGCAATTATTTTCTGCTGATTAAACTACAGAATATCCAACGATGAAGTAATAATATTATCAGAAATGGGGAGCTCTGAAATTTGCCAAAAATTCAACCGTTCCTTTGATGCAGTGCTGAAAATATCCATCGTTTTGTCATAATTGCTCGCACAATGCATCTAGAAGTGTTGTTCCATGGATTCATCTGCTGTGCATTGTGAAAATAATTATAATTGAGAGGAGAGGCTGACGTATTAACTGTAAAAGGCAAACGGGATCACACAGGGGAGCGATCACATTGACATTGTGAAAACTAGATAGCATCACTGAGATTTGCGTATGAAGTGAAGACCTGTGAATGGTAGTCAGCATCACTGAGTCGGGCAGGCAAGGTAAGGATCCTCAAAGAAAGACAGATAAGGTAATAGAAGACCTGAGTAGTACTCAGGGTGATGGAATTGTCTGTGAAAGCCAGCCTAAGCCATGGTATGGTATTGTGAGTAGCCCAAATCCTCGAGGGCTGTGGGGCTTGTGAAGAATTTAGTGTTTGGGGTAACAGTGACAGCATATTCCTTCATGAATGGAGTAGACAGGAAATTCTCTGACTTAACGTCTCCAGAATATTGTGTTGCCTCATGGCTGCCAGGATCAACTCTGTCAATGAGCAGCTGCAGAGCATTCTGAAAAGGGAATGTCAACGGCCAAATGTCGTGGTCATGTTGCAATGATTTACATCAGAGGTTGACCAAGGAGACCAGAGGGGTTGAACAGGGTATTTAAAAGGAGAAATTGAAGCTAATAACGTCACAATTACTCATGATGCCACGCAGTAGTGAGTATAGGAGAGTAGCATGCAACAGATTAATGCATGTTTGGAGAGATTGTGTAGAGGAGGGCTTTAAATTCCCAAAACATTTGAACCGTTTCTATGCAGGGTTGGGGGCGGGGTGACGGAATTAGAACAATGCATGGTGTTACATATGAACACAAATGTGAGCAGATTCTGGGTGGGTGATTTGCCAGTTATATTGCTGCAGATTTAAAGTACATTAGCACTGAGGTGGCGTCCCGGTCAGTACTTCAGAGAGGAAACATATGCTGAGAAGGAGTTTAAATAAAAATATTAATAGGCTGCTCTATCTCACACAATTCTGGAAGAAGCAAAAGTGGCTTTTCAAAAAAAAAAGGTGAAACTAACACGACTAAATGTTATATAGATTGAATTCAAGGAATCTATTGAACAAGATTCACAAAATGAAGACACTGATGGGCACGCAGAAATATCATATCAAAGTTGTGACTGAGAAATGGTTGAAAATTCATTGGAATGTTAGATCAACATTTTTGGTTATTTGATATTTAAATGCGATAAAGAGGATAGAAAAGGGGGTGTAATATTATTGCTCTATGCACCAATTACAATAGGAAGGCAGAGTTGTATGTTGGAAGTATCTTCAAATGAGTACATGGTAATAATATACACATAATGGACAAATACACAGCCCTAGTGTACTTATATGAAAGTCAGAAAGCCAAATGCTGTTAAGTATGCCAACAGGTTTCAGTGTAGAAAGAATAACAAGCTATTTTAGATAAATAATTTGAGTGTGCAAGGGAAAACCTTTTAAAGTGTGTCCAGGAGAAATCTTCTGAGTCATACATGGAAGCTCAAATATTCAGAAATAAACACGAGCAGATGGAAGGCATACTAATACCAGAAATGCATTCATGACTATCAGGATAGTATTGTGAAAGAAATAACGATAGGCAGGGTATTCACATTTCAAACTGGTGCGAAGCTGATTTCTTTACGGTTAGATATGCTTTCACCTCAGTGCAATTGGAATAGCTACCTGTAGAGAAAAATATGCAGTAGTAGTGTGAGGCATTCAACGAGGAAATGGCGAAAGTGTATGTAAAATATATTTCTGTGAATACAAACGATGAGACCAGGGCCACAGGCTGCGTGTACTTGAGAAAACAAGAAGTTTATCGCAGATACTGAGAGATGAATAAGGTAAAATTCATAGGGAAGGATGAAAATTGCTGAATGGGACTTAGCAATTAAATTAGCTGACTTCAACTAGACTTCTGACAATGGCCCACATGGGAGTCAGAGAGCGAAGACAAATGATCATGATTTGCAAGGGTACTTAACTCAGTGAAACAAGAATTTCGTCTATGGCATTAGATAGAAGGCAATATCAAAGCGATGTTATTGTGTATGGAAGCCTGTCGCAGCGATCTTCACAAGGTTCCGTATTGGCCTTTGGCGTCTCTCGTATATTATTCTGAATTGAATGCAAGGGATTTCAGGTAAGTTCGTGGATGATACAAGAATAGGTCGGGTGGGAAACAGTGAGGATTCTAGCCTCATACGAGTAACCTTGCTGAGTATGTACACCCGTTCCCAAAGGTAACAGGAGAACTAGATAAAATGGTGATGAAGGGCGTATTTGATAAATATCTTTATTAGTCGAGACATATAATTCAAGATTGAGAAGGTTCTGTACAAAACTGTACGAAAAAGTTGGTTAGGCCACAGATGGACTAATTCAGAATCCACATTATAATTCAGACGTGAATGCATTGGAGATGGTTGGCTAATGGAGAGAAATCTGGCAGTTTATTTCAGGGGTTCTTCTTCAGTTCTTTTTCAGCAACTTGTGATGTCTGTGATTCCATGGGGTTTACTGTGTGTGTGTGTGTGTGTGTGTGTGTGTAGTAAAATTTGCAGATTACGCGAAAACATGTCGAAAAACAATTTTCGAGGCGAATGACATGATTTTATAGAGATACGTTACTAGGTTGTATGAATGCACAAAAGAAATGACAGGTAGATTATCATATATGAAAATTTTGGAAGGGAGAATGAAGGAACAAGAAATGTGCAACTCAAAGGTATTCGGGATACTTTAGTTAGAAGCAGAGAAAACTAACGCACCGATGCATCACGGGATCAGGAAGACAAATAGCATTTTGGCCCTTATTTCAACAATTCGGTGCATAAGAATTGGAAAGATTTACAAAGTTCTGGTGATACCACATCTGGAGAACTGAGCAATTTTGATCTCCTTATTTAAGGAAATATATCATGGCGGCAGTTCCAAGAAGGTTTACTCGGATGACCCCCAGTGTCAGCTCGAACGAGTCTGCACTGCTACTTGATCATGGCTGATATGTTTGACACCCTCATGCTCTTGCCATCTCCCATAACTCCTGATCCTTCTACTAACCACCTTTGTCTTAAAAAACACTGAAACACTTGACCTCCAAAACTATATGCAGCAATAGCTTCCACAGGTACATTACCCTCCGACTGAGCAATTTCTTTTTTTCAACTACCGTGCTAATTGGTTAACCATTCAGCCTGACTCTCTGCTCCGGATCGTCGTCTCTCCGACAGCCTAACAGACTGGTGTAACAGGCTACTCGCCTATTGTAGCAGGCTTCCAGCTCGGCGTCCCGACGTGACGTCCTCTAGGCCCAGTGTGGCTGTCTGAAGTGATCTCCCAGCCACGAAATCCTCAAGGTGAAGCCGGCACTGTGTGGAGCCAGGGCCTAGTGTGGTCTAGATTGGAAGACCGTTCTTCTGAACATTGGTTTCTACAACACTGAACATTAAACTTTTCTATTTTCTTAGATATCATTTCCAAGAAAGCTATCCAAAGATACCTTTGTACCGATGAGGCGCTGGAAGTGGCAATGTATAAATTTTTCATTATACTCATTGACTAAATGTGACAATAAAGGTTTTATTAATTTCGAGCTATGACTACTTATACTATTAGTAGGTTGTCAGTTTCTTGTGATGGCAGATAAAATGTACCATGTTTCTGGCCTGGTACCGCTGTCTCTGCAGATTTGCTCTGTAACCTGTGACTGTTTGCTTTTGATTACTTTCTTTCGTTTTAATATGCTTATCCATTTTTTTTATTTTCTCCTTTCTACTACGCTGTTTCCATAATGTAATTTGTTCAGCTTCAAATGTTTGCGATTTTGCTGGGGTCATTTCCACAAATCTCTCATTTTCAGGCTTACCACGCATTTTCAATACATTATATTACAACACAGAGAAACTTTTTGAAAGATCTCATGAAATAAACATTAGAAAAAAGTGATTGTCCCCTAGCCCAGCAGCTGCCTTACAGATCCTGAAACCACCGTGTGAAAACATCCTTAACTCTACCCTAAAAAAATGCTTCCTAAATCGATAGGTCTGCATTAGGTTCCCTTTCAGCAATTTCTATGCATTATGTCGATGTTATTTCCACTAATGTGTTCATTCATGTGTGTGTGAGTGGGAGAGAGAGTGTGTGCATGTGTGTGTGCGAGAGAGTATGTGCATGTGTGTGAGGGAGAGAGCGTGTGTGTGTGTGCGGTTTCGAGATTGAGTGGACGAGAGAGGATCTGCTTAAGAGCGTGTGTGTGTGCGTGAGTGTGTGTGCATGAGTGTGTGAGTGTGTGTGCATAAGTGTATGTGTGTGGGTGAGAGAGAGATATAGAGTGTGAGAGAGATAGATGGGGGGAGAGATTGTGTGAGTGTGCATGTGAGAGTGTATCGTGTGGTTGGGGTCACCTGTAGTGCGACATGAACCAAAGATCCTGGTTGAGGCCGTCCAGTGGGTACCGAACTTGGCGATCAGCCTCTGCTCAGTGACTCTGTGTTGTTGTGTATTGCGAATTCTGCCTTGAAGGACGTTTACCCGAAGATCCAAGGCCGAATCATGATGATCGCTGAAGTGCGCCCCCATTGGGAAGGAGAAGGTGTGGGGGCAGGTGTAGCACTTCCTGAGATTGTAGGGAAAAGTGCCCGGTATGGTGGGGTTGGAGGGTAGTGTGGAGCGGACAAGGGAGTCGCGGAGGGAGTGGTCCCTCCGGAAGGCAGATAAGGGTGGGAAGGGAAAATGTCTTTGGTGGTGGGGTCAGATTGCAGGTGGCGGAAGTGTCGGAGGATGATGCGTTGGATCCGAAGGTTGGTGGGGTAGACCGTGAGGACGAGGGGGATTCTTTTTTGGTTATTATTGCGGGGACGGGGTATGAGGGATGAGTTACGGGAAATGCGGGCGACACGGTTGAGGGCGTTCTCAACCACTGTTGGGGGGAAGTTGCGGTCCTTGAAGAATGAGGACATCTGAGATGTACGGGAGTGGAATGTCTCATCCTGGGAGCAGATGCGGCGGGGGCGAAGGAATTGGGAATAGGGGATGGCATTTTTTCAGGAAGCTGGGTGGGAGGAGGTGTATTCCAGGTAGCTGTTGGAGTCAGTGGGCTTGAAATAGACATCGGTTTCTAGGTGGTTACCTGAGATGGAGACAGAGAGGTCCAGGAAGGAGAGAGAAGTATTGGAGATGGTCCAGGTGAACTTCAGGTTGGGGTGGAAGGTGTTGGTGAAGTGGATGAACTGTTCGAGCTCCTCGTGGGAGCACGAGGCGGCGCCAATACAGTCATCAATGTAACTGAGGAAGAGGTGGGGTTTAGGGCCAGTGTAGGTACGGAAGTGGGATTGTTCCACGTAACCTACAAAGAGGCAGGCATAGCTTGGGCACATGTGGGTACCCACGGCCACACCCTTTGTCTGTAGGAAGTGGAAGGAATTGAAAGAGAAGTTGTTGAGGGTGAGGACGAGTTCGGCTGAGCGGATGAGGGTGTTGGTGGTGGGGGATTGTTCAGTTCTGCGGTACAGGAAGAAGTGGAGGGCCTTTAGGCCATCTGCATGGGGAATACAGGTGTATAGGGACTGGACGTCCATAGTAAAAATGAGGTGTTGGGGATCGGGGAATTGGATGTTCTGGAGGAGGTGGAGGGCATGGGTGGTGTCACGGACGTAGGTAGGGAGTTCCTGGACCAAGGGGGTGAAAATGGAGTCGAGGTAGGTGGAGATGAGTTCCGTGGGGCAGGAGCAGGCGGAGACAATGGGTCGACCAGGGCATTCAGGTTTGTGGATTTTGGGAAGGAGATAGAAGCGTGCGGTGTGGGGTTGGGGCACGATGTGGTTGGAGGCGGTGGGTGGGAGGTTACCTGAGGTGATGAGGTTGTGGATGGTTTGGGAGATGATGGTTTGGTGCTCGGGGGTGGGATCATGATCCAGGGGGCGGTAGGAGGAGGTGTCGGAGAGTTGGCGCCTGGCCTCCGTAATGTAGAGGTCAGTGTGCCATACTACAACTGCGCCTCCCATGTCCGCGGGTTTTCTGGTGAGGTTGGGATTGGAGCGGAGGGAGCGGAGGGCTGCACGTTCTGCGGTGGAGAGGTTGGAGTGTTTGAGAGCGGTAGCGAGGTTGAGGCGATTGATGACTCGACAGCAGTTGGAGATGGAGAGGTCGAGGGAGGGTAGGAGGCCTTGGGGTGGTGTCCAGCCGGAGGGCTTGTGTTGGAGGCGGGAGAAGGGGTCAGCAGAGGGAGGGTTAGATTCGTGGTTGGAGTAGTAAGCGTGGAGGCTGAAGCGGCGGAAAAGCTGCTCAATATCCAAGCGTGAGTGGTATTCGTTGATATGTTGGTGGAGGGGGACAAAGGTGAGCCCTTTACTGTGGACTGACCATTCGTCCTCAGTAAAGGGGAGGTCTGGGGGTATGGTGAAAACTCGGCCGGGCTCAGTGTTGCTGTATCCTCTGGAGCTGCTGGCTGTGGAGGCAGTGGGCGGGGCGTTGTCGGCGTCGCCTGTGGTCGGAGTTACGTCGGCAGTGGGCGGATTTACGTCGGCGGTGGGCGTTGTGTCGGCGTCGGCGGAGGGCGGAGCGGCGTCGGCGGTGGGCGGAGCGTGGTAGGCGGCGGCAGCAGCGGTGACGGTCGTATCTGTGGTGTTGGTATCGGAAATGGAGGCGGTGGTTTCAGCAGCTGTCCCCGAAGTGGGAAACCCGGTGGGGGCGAATGTGACGTTATCTGTGGGTTCTCCGACAGTGGCCACGTGTCCAGTGGCGGCGGGGACATTGTGGGGGAGGTCCTGGGTCGGGTTGGGGATTTGGGAGGTGGGGGAAGCCCGTTTTGGGTGGTGGGCATCAGTAAGTTTACTGTACTTACGGTTTTTAGTGTCCAATAAAGCTGAGTAGAATTGTGAGTTCAGGTTGTGGATCCTCCGAAGAATTAGAAACAGGTGAGGTCCTTTTGAAGGGTCTAGGTCGGAAACGTCAAGTTTTCCTGCTCCTATGATGCTGCTTGACCTGCTGTGTTCATCCAGCCCCATGCTTGTTATCTCAGAGGTCCTTTGCAGGTCTGGGAGAGGGAGGCTCTGAGCTGGGGGAGTCTTGATTGTAGTGCCTGGAGATGCCTGCGCATTGCTGCAAGTGTGTGTTTCAGGAGTCGCAGGGTGAAGCACTTCTGGAGGGTCTCAATGTTCTGAATGTAGATATTGTCACAGTTGGGGCCAAATTGGGAAGGCTTGAATGTGGATTGTCGTCCATTGGGGATGATCTGGTTCCATTGACAGGTACTAAGAAAGGTGATGTGGCTGTCGTATCTGGTTTGCTTTAGGACGTGGTCGAGCAGCTGTCCGTCCTCCCTGGACTGATCTATCTCCTCCCTAACACCACCCCCCCAACCTACACTCACCTTTATTGGCTACATCCCCGCCTCTTCGACTTGTCTGCCTCCTCTCAACCTATCTTCTCTTCTATCCATCTTCTATCCGCCTTCCCCTCTCTCCCTATTTATTTCAGAACCCTCTTCCCTTCCCCCATTTCTGATGAAGTGTCTAGGCCCGGAACGTCAAGCTTTCCTGCTCCTATGATGCTGCTTTGCCTGCTGTGTTCATCCAGCCCCACGCCTTGTTATCTCTGCTTTCACTGCTGTTTGGGAAAATTGTTCCAAACACTCAAGGCTTTCTGTGAGAGGAAGAAATCCTCATCTCTGGCTTAAATGGAAGATGCAGATTTTTTTTTTAATAGTGCCACATAGTTCCCGTCTGAATGTTGGTGATAATTTCAAGTGGGATCGAGAATTAAAGTTGTGAAGTGTTGCTCTGGCTGTAAAGGATTTAGTGAGAGCACAGCTGGAGTACATTATACTGGTTGAATCTACTCACTGAAGATAGGATATCGTTGCATTGGAAACAGCTGAGAGAAGTTTCACTCGATTAATTCCTGTGATGAATGAATTCCCTTATGAGGAAAAGAAAGGCAGGTTGATCAAATATCCACTGGAGTTTACAAGAATGAAAGATGGCCTTTTTTTTAACATCAAAAACCAGAAGGAGTCAGCAATAGAAGCCAATTGCACAGCAGAAGGAGGAATACTTTCTGCTTCTCCAGCCTGTTACACAGGAATAGTAGAAGGATATAGGCCTTCAACACTGTTACACCAGAAAGGAGCGAGGTTATTCAGCCCCTGAAGCCAGATATACAGTTACAGGAGGAGGTCAATCAGCCCCTCAGGCCTATAACACTGCACCCAGAGTAGACATGCAGTACCAGTATCGTGTTACACAGCAACAGGATCAGTCCATTCAGCCTCCTCAAGTCTGTAACACAGGAAATGGAAGAGGCGACAGAGTACCTGGAGATTGTAACACTGAAATAAGAGGAGGCCATTCATCCCAATGAGCCTGTTGTTCAGGAAGAGGAGAAGGACACGAAATCACATGAAACTTTTTTATGGTAACGGGGGCGAAAATTCAGACTCGTTTGTTGTATGGGAACAGAAGAAAACCAATTACTCCCTCAATCCCATTTCAGGGATACAGGAGGAAACCATTCAGTCCCTTGAGCCTGATATGGTGGAACAGGAGGGGCTCATGGAACTTTTATACAGCAACAGGTAGATCCCATAAGCCCACCAGCATCTTACACAGCAACAGGAGGAGGATATGCAGATCTTGAGCCTCCTACTCAGAAACAGGAGCAGGGTATTCAGGTCCTAGAGGTTATGACATAGGAACACAAGGATGGACTTTCAGCCCATCAGGTTTGTAAAACAGGAATAGGGTGAGGGCATTCAACCAGATAAGCCTCTTTCACAGCAATCAGAGAAGAACTTTTAACCTCTTTTGTCCATTACACAGGAATTGGAAAGGAATGTAGAGGGTATAGAATGGGGACAACTAAGAATAATCATCAACACTAGGAAGTAAAACGGAGTGAGAAACTATTGGGATTGAACGTAAATTGTTAGGATGCATTGAGAAGGAATTAATACCAGAACATTTACAAATCAAACCGCAATCCATCAGAGTTAGCAAGGGTTTAACGAAGCGTAAATTGTGTTTGAGTAATTTGTTAGAGTTCTTTAAAGATGTAACA
This sequence comes from Ginglymostoma cirratum, assembly GCA_024137785.1. Lineage (NCBI taxonomy): Eukaryota > Metazoa > Chordata > Chondrichthyes > Orectolobiformes > Ginglymostomatidae > Ginglymostoma > Ginglymostoma cirratum. Next base: position 3,104,785 of record JAHRHZ010000134.1, read on the forward strand.
AGCAAACTGGATAACAGGGATCTTGTAAATGCGTTACATCTGGACTTCCAGAAAGAATTGGGGTAATATGTTGCACAAAAGAGTAATATGCAAGATAAGATCATTTGACTTCAGGAGTAATTTATTAGCTTGCATAGAGGCTTGGCTAAACAACAAAATGCAGAGAGAAGGGATAAATTGTTCTCCTGGTTGGCAAGATGTAACTTATGGGGTGCCAGATGGATTGGTCCTAAGGGCCCAGCTATTTTCAATCTTTTTTAATGAATTGGATGAGGGGCGAGAAAATGGAATAGCCAAATTTTCAAAGGACATGAAAGTAACTTGGAGGGTAAGTTGCGAGGACGAAATACGAAATTTACAAATGGATGTGGATAATTTAGGTGAAGGGGCTAATATTTTCCAGATAAAATTTAACGTAGATAAGCATGAGCTTATCCATTTTGGTCAAAGGAGTAGAAAGGGAAATTATCGTCGAAATGGAGAGAAACGTCACAGTGCTCAACTACAGAGGTACCTGGATGTCCTCGTAAATGAATTGCAGAAAACTAACATGCGGATACAGCATGTATTAAGGAAGGCAAATAGAATTTCCATACTTATTCCAAAAGGATAATAGCATAAAAGTAAGGAATTAGCTGCATCATGCAAAGTAGTAGTGAGACTGCATCTGGAGTAATATGTACAGTTTTTGGTGAGAAGGGATGTAGGTACATTGCAAACGGTTCAGGAGGGGTTCACTGGATTTATTTTAGAGCTAAGAGGTTTATTTATGAAGAGAGATGGGGCACGTCAGCCCTGTACTCTTTGGAATTTAGAAGAATGAGAGAACTTCTAAATGAGGTGTGTAAAATGTGAAAGGACACTGATAATACAGATGTAGAGCGGTTGTTTCTTCATATGGAGCAATATGGAAAAAGAGATGATCTGTAGCAGATTTAACACGAGGTGAGTTCAAATTACGTCCAGTGAAATGGTTATGAATCTGCGCAATTGACTACCCGAGAGTTCAGGGGATGCTGGGACATTAATTAATGAATGTTTCTGGAGAATTATCAGGACTGTGGAGACTGACCATATCAAGTAGTCGAGCAAGCTCGAGTTGCTGAATTGCTTCTCCTTCTTATGTTCTCTTTATCTGGAACATTCATCCAATCAAATGTAATACACAGGAATTGGTGGAAGATTGGATATTAAACAGAAAACGGACATGAGGGACAATTCAATCTTTATCAGTTTGGCCAAATGTAAACCTGTGCAGTCACACAGTGATCAGTGCTGGATCCCCAGTGCTTGTAATATTTATCAATGATTTTGATGAGTGAAAAGAAAATACATTGCAACTAAATTTGGTGATAACCCTAAGATAGGCAGGAAGCTAAATTTTCAAGGGGAAGTGGAAAGTCTGTAAATGAATATAGACAGTTTAAGTCAATTGGCAACAATTTGGTGGATGGAATACAATGTGGATAAATGTGAACCTGTCATTTTTACAGGAAGAATAAAGACCGTAAAGGACATAAATGGAGAGGGATTACATGACTTAGTGAGACAGTGTAACTGGACAGTTAATTCTGACCTGTTCAGACATCAGAAGTGTTGCGCCATTTCCCTGATGGACTGCTCTGTGATGTTCCCAGTGGGCCCATAGCTCTCAGTACACACAGGAAATCGTGAAGCGGTTGTTTGGCAATGGGGTGTAGTGCGGTGTATGGTATTTTGAGCTATGTATTGGTGTGGCAGTCTTTACCTGAGATACCATCCTTTCCTTCTATGTGGAGACACTGTGATGATGGGAACGGCTGACTGCTTCTGAATGCAGAGACTCTGGCAGCTGCCAGGACTGTGGGCATTCATTAATATGATGTCGTGTGCATGGTCACAATGCAACATTAATGGAATGTGAGGTTTAAAATGTTATTTTAAACCATTAAAAATGGTTTTAATGTAACCATTAAAAGGATTATATTACAGAGCCATGTACACAAGAAAGAAGAAATGGAAACGAAACAGTTTGAATTCCAATTAAAAGCAGAGAAAAAAGGCAGAGGAAAGTTTTTCAGAATTAGAAGAGAAACAGAGAGAAGAAATAGAGAAAGAGAGAGAAGATAATCAGAAAGAAGGAGAGTTTAAACTTCAGAAGTTGGCAATTAGAGATGAAAGTCAACGTTAAAGGACGGAAGTGAAGGTTGAAGGTGGCTCAGTGAGCAAGATTGTAATGAAAGCAAACCCATTGTAGCCAAAGGCCGAGTGGGAATTTATTTAAATATGTTCAAGTGTTGCCTAAATCCGATGAGAAGGTCGAAAAATGTTTTACATTTTGTTTCAGAAAGTGGCTAAAGACATGTAATGGCAAGTGACCGTGTGGGTATTGTTGATCCAAAGTTGGCAGGTAGAGCTGGTGAGGCATTTGCATCACTATCAGTGGGGGTATGTGGGGAATATGAGGAGGTGAAGAAAGCCTTCTTAAGTACATATGAGCTAGTGCCAGAGGCCTGCAGACATTTCAGGAAACTAATGAGGGAACCTGTTCAAATGTACACTGAGTTTGAAAGGATCAAACAAAGTAATTTTGATCAGTGCATTAGAGCATTGAAAGCATGTCAAACGTATGGCACTTTTAGAGGGACAGATATTTTGGAGGAGTTTGAAAATTCACTTCCTGAAGTAATGAGAACTCATGTGGAAGACCAGAGACTTAAAACTGCAAGATTGGCAACTGAAATAGCTGATGATTATAAATTGGGTAAAAAAGAAACCGAAAAGCAGGAAGAGAAGTAAGAAAAAAAACTCAAATACTCAGCTGCAAAAAGTCAGAATGTTGGTAGTTTAGGAAAAGCACTGGGAAAATGAATCTGGGGAAACAGGATGAGTCAGTGACTTTTGTTGAAGTGGTAATGGAAAGTAAAGTGGAAGGTAAAAAGCTGCACCAGAATTCATAACCTTACCAGGAGCTGGTCGAGAAGAAAGTGCCAGATCTCTCTAAAGAATTTACTTGTGAATGTAAAGTTTATTCATTCTGAGGAAGGGTGACTGGACCTGTAATTTTAACTCTGACTTTTTTCTTCTACTGCGAGACCGGCTGAGCTTTTCTAGCAACTTCTGTTTTGTTTCTGATTTACAGCATCTGTAGTTCTTTCAGTTTTCATGAGGCTTTCGCATGTATGCCAGGAAAAGCTCAATTAAAAAAAATTACAATTTTAAGAAATGGTGAGAAAAGAGGAGATAATGGCTATTACCAGACAAAAAAAAAGTAATATGTGAAATTTGTGGTGAGACGAAGAGTGTTCCGCTATGTTAAGTGAGATTGGAGTGTCCAGTGAAAGTTGGAGAAGTGGTGGTCAGAATACTAGAGGAACTCTGAACTCCAGGAATGCAATTTGCCCTTGGTAACGATATAGCTAGACCACAGGTAGGAGCGCTGTTACTGTGCTTGCAAAGCCAGTGGAAAATCAAGCAACTATTGTATTACAGGAACTATACCCTGGGATTTTTTCCGACTGTGTGGTAACAAGGCTGCAAAGCCACAAGGTGAAGCAGGAGGAGAAATCAAAGAATAAAAATAAGGAAGCTGAAGTAGAATTATTAATGACCATGTTTGACTGAATATTTATAGTAAACAAGAACAGGCAGAGGATAAAGCAAATATTTTTAGTCAAGTAAATTATTGATTTAAAATAGGAAGATGAAACATAAAGCAGCTGTATCAAAAAGCGTACACAGAACGGGAATCTGAGTATATCCCAGAATGTCAATAACGTAAAAATGACTTCTTGATGAAGAAATGGAGACTATCACATGTTCAGACAAATGAGAAATGGCCTATGACAAATAGTTCATCAATTTGTCCTGCCGGAGGGTTACAAAAAGTAGGTGTTGGTAGCACTTGAATTACCAATAGGACGTGACTGGGGAGTAAACCAAAATGCAAAAACGCTTTCATTAGTCTGGGTACTGTCTTTCATCCTTGAATGTCACGACAAGAATAAGAGAGATCTTTCGGCTCCGATTATTCTGTACTATCGCATTCAGGCCTGTTGGGTAGAGTGCATAAGACCATAAGGCCATAAGATATAGGGGAAGAAGTAGGCCAATTGGCCAATTGAGTCTGTTCCACCATTTGATCATGGCTGATTTTGCAAGAAGTGACTTTGTAGCAAAGCAGTCAGGCAGTAATATAACCAATACCTTAATACCCATTCCTGCATTTAAGGAACCCTTTACAAGTGTTTTAAGTGATTGTGTAGAACCCCTACCTAAAACAAAAAGTTGGGATCAGTACTTGTTAACTATAATAGATGTGTCCACTAGATTTCCAGAGGTCATTCCATTATACAGTACCATGGCTAATAGAATTGTGGAAGAGTTACTGAACGTTGTCAATAGGTACCAACTACCACAGAAATGCAATCAGATCAAGTACCAATTTTTACAGTTGTAATTCAAGGAAGTTATAGACATCTTTGGAACAAAACAATCCAAATCTATTGCATACCATGCAGAATCACAGGGAGGATTAGAAAGGTGGCATCAATCTTTAAAGACCATGTTGAGGGCTTAGAGTCAAGACTATCCAGAGGACTGGGATACAAGCATTCTGTTTGCACTTATTGCAATTTGGGATGCATGAAATTAATCTCTCCAATTATGTCCTTTTGAGTTAGCTTTTGGGCACGAGGTGAGAGTAACATTGATATTAATTTAGAACGGGTTAATTGGCTAGACAGTATGTAAAAGTAGCGCAGCATATGATGAAACATGAAGCAGATAAGAAATCAAATGTATGAAATTTTGCCCGTGGGAATAAAGAGTTAGGTTACTTCCAGTGTTAGGTGAACCTTTAATAGCAAGTTTTAGTAGGCCTTATCTAATCGAAGGGAAAATCAGTGAGGTGAATGATTTGATCAGAATGTGAGATAGAAATAAATCTCACAGTGTCTGTCACGTGAATATGGTCAAAAGGCATTTTGATAGGGAAAGAAAGCAAAATGAGCATATATTACCAGGTACAACAAAAAGTGAAGAGACAAGTTCAAAGGATGCTGATTTGGATATTAATCAGATTATATTGGATAATGAGTAAGTTCTCAAAATCGGGATAAATAACTGACTTAGATCGCAGAGGAAAATCAAAATGACCTGAAAGAATTATTACTATCACATGGGGAAATATGTTGAAATAAACTGGGAAATACTGATCTAATTATGCTTTCTGTAGAGATGAAAAATGTTGTTCCCATTAAGAAACATCCTTATAGACTTCACCCTCTAAAGTTGGCACAGGTTCAAAAGGAGATTGAATGCATTATCTCAGACAACATAATTGGAGTGAGTTTCAGCGACTGGAGCTCACTCATTGTAGTGGTACCAAAGCTTGATGGTATACCCAATGGTTATGTGTAGACTATCACAAGGTTCGTGCAGTTACAAAGTCTGATTCAAATTCGATTACACGTTTGGAAGACTGCATTGAGAAGTTGGGACAAGCAAATTATATTTCTCAGTTAAACTTGTTCAGAGGGTACTGGCAAGTACCTTTATCCAAAGTAGCAATAGCCATATTGGATTTTGTCACACCGAATGGGCTATATCAATTTAATGTTATGCCATTTGGGAAGGAAAATGCACCAGCCACATTTCAAAGACTAACTGAAAGTCATTTCTGGATGGCCCAATTGTGTAGTACACATCGATGACATGGCGAACAGACCAACATCGACAATTAGGAGCCAAGCTACAAATCTTTACTCAAACCACGCATGTATTGTAGTGTACTCATGGAAGAAGATTAAGGGGTTTAAAATGAAGCCATCTTTGTATATTGATGGCTCATTTTTTAAAAGGCGATGTGGTGGGACAATGCTGTCACTTTAAAAAGGTTATTTTTGTCCTGGATTTTATTTAAGAGAGGTTTCAAATGCAGAGGTCATGAAGAGCCTGTGGAGTAACAGTTTAACATGGGAGGGGAGTGGCTAGTTCACCCAATTCAGATTTTTTTAGTGGTGGCAGTCATAAGATGTGTGGGTGCAGAAGATTTGCAGCTTCGGTAAAGGATTCCTCTGACTTTCTCTCCATGGATGTTATTCCGACCGCCTGTTAGAATCTGTGTTTCAATTTATCTTTTTTGCCGAGGGGTGCGTTTGTGAGATGTTATTTCATTGGAACAGTTCATTAGCAATAGTTACTGTATCGGGTCGACTAAATTTTCCAATTGTTAAGTTATTATGAATTACGCTTTCTTTTGTTCATGTTTCAACTGTAGTGTTTATATAAATTCTGTTTTGCTTAAAGCCGAGTGGTTTGATCAGTTGCATCATTCCTGGGATACCCACTTTACATCTGCCTTTTAACAAAAATAGGAAATTAGGCTATAACCTGCTTTCTTAAAATATTTTGAGGGGGTTCTAACCTGGTACATAGCAGTAACCAACAGAATTAGTGAGTCATTCTTCAAATTGTACCACTCACTCACTACCATCGTCTCAGTAATGTAAAGGGATGTTGAATTTCACTGGGCTCAAAACTTTACCTCTGTTTCTTTCTCCACAGATGCTGCCAGACCTGCTAAGGATCTCCAGCAACATCTGTTTTGGTAACATTTCAAGGTTACTGGGATCTGGAAATTGATACTATTATCAGTGACACCTAGTGCTTCCTTCTGAACATCATTTTATTGTTTTTATTTAATTCAATATCTATCCTAATCAAAGCAGTTGATAAAGTAAAGTGGTTTCAGAGATAGTAGGAACTGCAGATTCTGGAGTTTCTGAGATAGCAAGGTTTAGAGCTGGATGAACACAGTAGGCCAAGCAGCATCAGAGGAGCAGAAGGCTGACGTTTCAGGCCTCGGCCCTTCTTCTGAAAAAAGAAGGGTCTAGGCCCGAAACGTCAGCCTTCCTGCTCCTCTGATGCTGCTTGTCCTGCTGTGTTCATACAGCTATACACCTTGTTATCTGATAAAGTAAGGTGCCTGGCTGAGTGGTCTGAGGTGAATCATTGCTGTTTGCAGTCTCTATTAAGGTGTGGATTGAAATCTCACTACTGGCAACATTGCAGCTGAGTTACTAACCAGGCCCTTGCAGCACCCTCTGTAGGATTCTCAAGCAGCAACGGCTGCTTGTGGGTCTCCCTCTCGGAAGGATGAAGCAGGTCTTGTGGTATACATTGCAGTGTGACGAGAAAAAAACCTGGGAGAAAGACACTAATGGAGCAGGCCAGTCGCCATTTGTCTCTCTTGGGACCATTCCCTGATTGAAATACTGTACCAGAAATACGGATGTAAACACATGTCAGGCGTCATACCGAGCGGATAAAGTGATCCATTGGAGATCTCCTGTGATTCCCCAGCAGACGTTTCAGAACCATATAATTCATATGGTGCAGATGGAAACCATTCAGCCTAACTTGACTGGACAGACTTTCTGAAGGTACAGCATGTAACTTTGCAGCCATTAATTCTTTAAGCTTCATTTTAGTTAAATTGATGGATTTTGACCACCATAATTGGCGGATGTAAAATCCATCAGAGGAACGAAAAAGCAATTGTCTACTTGGTTCAGGGATTCCTGCTGATTAGCTTTACGTTGCTTATTTGACACAATTGGTCAGCATATTGGGCTGTTAATCGGATGGCTGAGTGTTTCTGGCACTGCCAGGGATGAAGCCAGGGGTTGTTATTGCTCAGCGAGCATTCTCTGTCACTTGCTGTGCAGATTTCGGATGCGTAAAGTATGTCTTCAAAATCTCAGCACCTTCTAAAATTTGCCGGCAGTCCATATTTCAGCATATAGATATTTCAAATATAATGATCAAACTGTTAGAGAGCCATCGCCAGAGATGGTATCATAACTTGTGTGAGTCGTAATCTTATGGTTTGAGCACTTTCTCTTCGGCTAGGATCAGACGATCAGAACAGTTGTACTTCACCAAATAAGCCCTTAAGATTAATAAAAAGGCACAGATTATGATTTTAAGTGGGGAGCTTTAATGTGACTCTGATAAGTGGGATTGTTTTATTTAAGCAGATAGCGATTTTTTAAATTTTGTTTTGCTCCATGTGTGTACAAGCTGAAGGACTGCCAGTCGCCAGAGTGTACTAAATTCCTCCACCCTCATTTAGAGATGCACAAAAGTCACATTCTGAAAATATCGGAAGTACGTTAACAGGCGATCAGAGATGTCAAAGAGGTGCTGAGAGTATGGTTGCATTTTGATCTAAATGTGAAAATCTTTTGTGCCTGACTCACCTTCATGTCTGTTGTTGCTCACTGAACTCTCTGGATGTCAATACAGCGCTGCTTATGCCTCGTTTCAATCGACTCCCTGTTTATACCCCGTGGTCCTCTACCTCAAAAGGAAAGAAAAAAAAATGCAATGATCTGATCAATTCATCTGCTTCTGTAAATACATTCCTGTATTTTACTGAACGAGCTGCTGATGTGTCCGAAGCGTGGCAATGCGAACACGTTTCTCAACTTAAATATCCTGATGGTTGAGGTCTTCTGATTTTGAATCACAGGTTTTAAGACATTACAGAGAGCAACCAAATTCAACCTTTCAGAAAAGGTCGCAAACCTGACACTGCCGAAACACATTGGGATATCAGCTGAATCGACGTCCCAGAATTGCGAATTGTGTCGCCGCTCAGCACTTTCTCCTCCAATGTGTAAATTTCTCCGTGTCAACCAAAGGGTGAAAATGCTGCCATAAATGACTATCTGAATTTGAGAAAGCTTGTGAAGTTCATGTGTTTTTTGTTATTGAATGCAAACAGAATGTACTAAGTCAAAAATCTTGTCTGTTATCTTCGCATTATGTCTCGTGGATGGTTTTGTTTTGAACGATGCGCTAATGGAATGCAATGCGAAATTGGTGCATTGGTTGGGGAATCCCTGATCACCTCATAGATTTATATAGTGGGATCTAGGGCCACTAGACCTTTCCCTGTCATTCATTCGCGTCGCATTCCAGTGATAGTAACAGTCCAATTTATCTCTCGGTCACTCGTGAGCATGTTGGCATGGCCAAGTGGCCGCAGGTGCAGTACTCTCGTTCCAGTGCTCATTTCTACTCCTACTGATAATGCGATTGCGTTTACACATTATCGCACAGAGGCTTTGGTTTGTTCCTTGGTAGCCAAAGCATGTTCTAACAGGTCAAATATCGCTAAAGTTTGCGTCCAAATTTGATGGCGTGTGGCGCCTTTCATTCCCCTGGCTTGTAGCAATTTCTGTCTGGGTAGCACCAGGTCATCAGCACAGTTGTAATTCAGCAGCAAGCAATTGCCAGTCATGAGACGGCACAGATTATTATTGTGGGTAGAAAATCAAGCTGTCGCTCTGCTAAGTGATATTGACCTGGTACAGGCTAGACAGAAAGAGGAAAACGTCGTCTGACAGTTTGTCAACTAGCTTTTTTATTTCTGTGCTCAGTCATTATGGAAAGCCAGGAAACTGAGAGACATGAGTAATTTGGGACAGCAACAACGTGTTCAATAGTACAGTCAAGTGGCACTCATTGAGGTACTCAGACGAGCACAGACACTGGGAGTTACAGGTGCCTCATGTTTGAGAAACAGCCAGGAATCGCAAGGATCACTTACGAGACTAACGGAATTAAAGAGAGAAAACTTCCTTGAACAATGCCAAGAAAATGCGTGTGGATTCGCTCTCGCCATCAACAGGACAGGCCTATGCTTCAGTAAAGCAACAGCAGAGCAGATCGTAGTCGGCAGGATTCCAAACCGCTCTGGGGTAACCCCAAGGGATTTCAAATCCATCACCTACATCACTCGGCCACAAATACGTGATTCAGCGAGCACGGTCTCTTGCATTGGATTTTCTTGGCGAATATCGTTGTTGTGAGGATGCAGACGAACATCTCAGCTGATTCCGGAATGAAAATCGTTCCCATTTGAGAATTGCTTCATGAGTTGAATGCTTCTGTCTCGCATTTTCCTCTCTCTGCTAAAACAAAACAGATTTGTTGTTTCTAAACGTGGCCCTCTCGCCTGCTCGAAGAATCTAAATGGAAATCTAACAAATGACAGAAAAACAAGCTCACTGCCTAGTTAAGGGGGTCCTGCAGTTTGTAAACATCCACGAATAAGCCACAAGAAATTGTAGAGATAACATATTATAGAGCTGGACGAACAAAGCGGAAACAAACAATTCTGGAGAAGTGTCCCGACCCGAAACGTCAGCTTTCCCGCTCCTCTGATGCTGACTGGCCTGCTGTGTTCTTCCAACTCCACACTGTGCTATCTATGACTCCAGCATCGGCAGTTCTTACTATCTCCACAAAATATTGTACGTGTATTTGGGTCATTAGCAACCTGCGGGCACACGTTTTATGAAAGCAGCAACACTGTAGATTCTTGTCAGCAGGATTTGAAACAACACATGAGCCAACCCAATGGATTAACCAACACATCACTTAACCACTCAGCCATGGTTATGGCAAAGTTTGGTGCTCACAGTCGCCTCAAGTATTGGATTTCATCTGCAAATATTGCTGTTTAGAGTTGGTGCACGAAAATACAAGTCAATTCTGGTTAAAAAAAACCTTACAATTCTGGGATTATTGCATGGCCTTTCTGTTTTCTCTGTCACTTTTTCCCCTCTTAATGAGGAAAGAATCGGTTTTGCTGTTTCTAAACATGGCCATTTGTGTTCTCAGCGAGAATTGTAACTATGGCAAGTTGGAAAGATTGCACTTCAAAATGGGCTAGCGAAGTCCCTGGAGCTTTCAACTTTGCAGCTATTCATTCTTTTAACTGCATTTTTTGGGGGGGAATTGAATGGATTTTGGCCCTGATAATTTGAAACAGTGAACTTTTACCAGAAAAGGGGGAAAAAAAAAGAAATTGACACAGAGATAACAAGAACTGCAGACGCTGGAATCAGTGACAACACAGTATGGACTGGAGGAAGACAGCAGGCCAGGCAGCATCAGAGAAGCAGAAACTGAACACCTGGAGGATCCTGTCGCTTGTGCGCACATCTATTATTGTGATGCAGTAGCTAAGAACATTCGGCTGTTAATCGGAAGGCTGAGTGTTTCAGGCACAGCGAGGGACAAAGCTAGGGGTTTGCTATTGCCCGGCCAGCATTCTCTGGCTCTCGATGTGCAGATTTTCAATGCGTGAAGATGTCTCCCAAATCTTTCCAGCTAAACTGCCAACAATCCAACACCCCAATGTTCACCGATATTGTAATGGTGCTCTCAATCGCTTTTGATTTTATCCCTCTGCCCTTTATATTCACCGTCAGCACCTTCCTCAGAAATAACCCTGTACGCTACCATCCACACAGACAACTGACCCATCTGGGACCTCCTTTTGCTGTACTTGTACCTAATGTCCCCAAGGATATATCCTTGGTGTGTCCCATTTCTTGTCAATATGCTGTCACTGATGGAAATATCTAAAAGCGCTGTTAGATTTCACACGTCCACAGACAACAGCCAGATCTACCTCAACACTTCCTCTCCACTCCACCATTTCAGGAATATCCTCCATTTTAAACTTTGCAAATCCATGCCATCCTATTCGATTGCTGCTGAAAATTTCATTCCCCAGTTTCCAAGTCCTCTCCTAACCTGGCAACTGACTAAAGCTGAAGAGTGACCACATGGAAATTGATTCAAATGGAGAAGAAAACCCCATACTGCTGTCTGACCCGGCAGCAACCCGCGCAGCTGCTGCCCTTGCTTTCTTGTTCCAAGTTTCGCTGGATATAGGAGCTCGTTCTAAGAAAAATAAATAAACAACCAAATTCACATCTGATCTTGGAGAAACCTGTGGATGGGAACTCACAATAGGAGAGCACCGAAGTGGTTTTTTTTAAAGTGTAACATTACCGTTTTCCCATTGTAAATCCACAGTAGTGAGAAGAGTGGTTTTTTAAAAATTATTTGTTGTTATTGAGATCTGCCTCTTGATTAAACTGATGATTATGTCTACAGGAAGCGTGTTTGGTTGCAAATCCTTTCAGATCGCATGGATTGCTTGGAGTAGCAGTTAAAGGCAATGAGGATTTTACAGGAGCTAGGGGATAAGATGGATGACAGTTGCAGAGAAGGAGATAAACTGAAGATGCAGTCATCTAGATGGGTGACCTCCAGGAAAGGGAGACAGAGGCAGGTAATGCAGGAGTCTCCTATGGCTATCCCCATCTCAAACAGGTACACTGTGTTGAAAAATGCAGAGGGTGATGGATTCTCTGGAGAATGCGGCACTGACAGCTGGTTCCTGGTACAGTGGCTGTCTCTAATGTGACACCAGTTCCAGGCCATCGATTGTGATAGGGGATTCTCTAGGCAGGGGCACAGATAGATGTTTTGACGGCTGACAGTGAGACCTCAGAATGGTGTGTTGCCTCCTTGGAGACGGGTTCAAAGATATCTCGGAGAGAGTATGAAATATTCTTAAAGATGAGAATGATCAGCAGGGTGTCATTGTACGCATTGGAACTAATAACATAGGAAGTTAAACAGATGATATTATGAGGAGACAATATAGGAAGCTAGGTAGGAATATACAAATTAGATCCTCAAGGGTAGGCATGTCTGGATTACACCCAGTGCCACAAGCTAGTGAGAGTAGGAACAGGAAGCTAAAGCAGATGACTGCATGGCTGAGGAACTTGTGCAGGGAGAAGAATTCACATTTTTGGATCACTGTAACGTCTTCTGGGGTAGGAGCCATCTGTGTAAGAAGGGCGGATTGGACCTGAATTGGCAGGGAACGAACATACTGGCAGGAAGATATGCTCGAGATGCTCAGGAAAATTTAAACTAGTGAGGTGGAGGAGGGGATGGTTTGTGAAACAGGGAGATAATGAAAAAAGAGATCAGTTTGAGACTGGTACAGTTGGGAAAAAGAGGAAGTCAAACAGACAGGGCAGGCAGAAACATCGTAGACAACTGCATATATTTCCATGAAAAAGGCCCAGCAGGTAAGGCAAATGAACTTTGAGCACCCGAGATAACAAGGTGTAGAGCTGGATGAACACAACAGGCCAAGCAGCATCCTAGGAGCAGGAAAGCTTGATGTTTCGGGCCTAGGCCCTTCATCAGACCCTATTATCTCTGAACTTGGAGCACGTTTAGAAATATGGGACTGGGCTAGCATAGAAATTAGAGATGTGACTCAGGGATGAACAGGACTGGCAGCTTAATGTTCCAGGTTTTCGATGTTATCGAAAAGATCAAAAGGGGGTGGTGGGACAAGAGAGGATGGGGAGTAGCATTTTCGATGAAGGGTAACATTACAGCTGTATTTAGGGAGCATATTCTAAAGTGTACATTCAGGGAAGTTATTTGGCTGGAACTGAGAAATAAGAAAGGTTTGATCACCTTACTGCGAGTGGAAATCGATAAACAAATTTGAAAGAACATCCCAGATACCTGTAAGAATAATAAGTGGTTATAGTAGGGGTTTTTAAATTTCGGAATATAGACTGGCACTGCTATAGTGTTCATGGCTTGGATGCAGAGGAATTAGCTAAGTGCATACACGAAAATGTTCTGATTCAGTATGTGGATGTACATTCCAGCGAAGATGCAAAACTTGACCTACTCTTGGGGAAGTAAGGCAGGGCAGGTGACTGACGTGTCAGTAGGGGAGCATTTTTGGGGCCAATGACCAGAATTCTGTTAGTTTTAAAGTAGTGATGGAAAGGGACAGACCGGATCTAAAAGTTAAAGTTCTGAATTGGAGGAAACCAATTTTGACAGTATTAAGCAAGAACATGACTGTATGCATGGGAAATCGTTGACTGACTTTTTTGAAGAAGTAACAAAGAGGACTGATGAGGGCAGAATGGTCGACATGAACAATATAGACTTCAGTAACACGTTTGACAAGGCTTCTCATGGTAGACTGGTTATCAAGGTTAGTTCACACGGAATAAAGGGAGAACTAGCTATATGGATACCGAGTTAGCTCAAAGGTAGAAGACAGAGGGTGATGTGGAGGGTTGCTGTTCAGACTGGAGGCTGTGACCAGCAGGTGAGCACAAGAATCGTTGCTGGTCCACTGCTTTTCATCATTTATATAAATGATCTGTATGTGAACATAGGAGTTATTGTTAGTAATTTTGCAGATGACACCAAAACTGGCGGTATAGTGGACAGTGAAGAAGGTTTCCTCAGAGTACAGCGGGACTTTGCTCAGATGAACCAATGGGCCCTGGAGTGGCAAATGAAGTTTAACTTAGATAAATATGAGATGCTGCGCTTTAGTAAATCAGGGTAGAACTTATTCACTAAATGGTAAGGCCTTGGGGAGTATTGATGAACAAAGAGACCTTGGAGTACAGATTCATATTTCCTTGAAAGTGGAATCACAGTAGATAGGATAGTGAAGAAAGCGTTTGGTATGCTAGCTTTTATTGGTCAGTGCATTGAGTAAATGAGTTGGGAAGACATGTTGTGTCTGCAAAGGATGTTGTTTATACCGCTGTTGGAATAATGTGTGAATTTATGGTCTTCCTCCTTTTGGAAGGATGTTGTGAAACTTGAAAGTGTTCAGGAAAGATTTTCAAGGATGTCGCCAGGGTTGGAGGCTTTGAGCTATAGGGTGAGGCTGAATAGACTGTGGTTAATTTCCATGGAGCATCGGATGCTGAGGGCCGACCCTACAGAGGTTTACAAAATCATGATGGAATTGATAGAGTAGATAGGCAAGGTATTTTCCCCAGGGTGGGGGAGTCCAAAACTAGAAAGCATTGGTCTAAGGTGAGAGGGAAAAGATTTCAAAGAGATCGAAGGAGTAAAATTCTCATACAGAGAGTGGTGCGTGTATGTAATGAGCTGCCACAGGAGTGATGGACGCTGGTAAAGTTACAACATTTAAAAGCCATTTGGATGGGTATATGGACAGGAAGGGTTGAGTGTAATATAGGCCAAATGTGGGACTAGGTTTATTTAGGTCGGCATGGACGAGTTCGACTGAAGTGTGTCTGTGTCTATGCTGATTCACTATGTTCTGATTCATATATCTCTATGACTCTATTTTGTTAAAAAATGTTGCTGTTGTATGTGACTGAAGATTGGTTTGTGTTCATATCTCACACTGTCCCCAATACCAGATACAGCTCAGCGTACATTGTCTCTCACGGACACTTTGTCCCCACTTTTTTATATCCCCTTGATGTGAAGAACAGAGGTGTTAGTACAACTCAAGCTATATCCTTCCATATGATGGCCCCTCCTTATCAGAGTGATGTGTGGAATAGAGGGCTGAACACATCTCATTCTGTGTCCTCCCATGGTCCCAACTTTTCCTATCCCTATGATGTGGGAAATGAGGGATCAATACAGATTGTTGTATTTCTGCGAGTGGTCTTTATGTAATCTGAGTCATGGAACTGATTACAATGAAATCACGTACCAAAGTTGAATAATCTTGTGCATCGCACCAAGGGCTGAGGGGCAGAGAGAAGATGCTGTTCACACATGTCACTGAGATTAAACATAGCTTCAAATATTAGGAACCGTATGCCAACATAAAATGGTAGGGCAACTTGGAAGGCAAGAATCTTAGGTTGCAGTTCAACTCATGTGAAATATTTCCGATTTGGTGGAGAGAGCAGATAGGTGGCAGACGAGGTTCAATGCAGGGAAGTGTGAGGTAATGCACTTTGGTCACAAGAATTCTGAAAGATAATTTAAAATAGGGTGTAAAATTCTAATGATGGTGCAGGAACAGCAGGAAGTGGGTGTTTCATTGAAGGTGGCAGGGCAGGTCAACGTCGAGAAGTTAATGAAACACCCAGTGTTCTCAGCTTTATTTATAGGGGCATAGAATACAAGAGCAGGGAGGCGATGTTGAACAAGACACGTGTTACATTTCAGTTGAATATTGTGCAGTTATTGGCACATTATTCTAGGAAAGATAAAAATGTATTGGAATGAATGCTGGTGATTTGCAAGAATGGTTCCAGGAATGAGAAACTTCAGTTCAAGTGATCCGATTGAATACGTTGGAACTGTTCTCCTTGAAGAGAAGAAGGCTGCAAGGAGATTGATGCAAGTTTTAAATATCAAAAGCGGACTTGACAGAGTCGGTAAGGAGGAGTTATTCCCAATTGTCACGTGAAAAAAAGAATGAGAGGGCATAGATTTAAGGTGAAATGCAAAAGAAGTAAGGGTGTTGTAAGAGAAAAAGCCTTGTCACACAGCGAGAAGTAGTGGTCTGGAATACATTACCTGGAAATGTGGTGGAGGCAGGTTCAATTGATGCATTCTAAGAGAGTACTGGATGATTATTTGGGTACATCTCCTGAGAAAATCCTCCCATATCTAGGATTGATCTTTTAAAAATTCTCTGAACTGCCATTTCTAAAATAAGGGGACTCAAACCATTCACAGTATTCCAGGTGTGATCTGATTATTGTCATGTATAGTTTTAGAAAGACATCCCCATTCCCTTTAAATAAAGGCCAACAGACTATTTACCTTCTAGATTACCCGCTGAACATGGATGCTAGCTTTTTTGTCTTTCAAGCACAAGGTCCCACAAATCTCTCTGTGCGACAGCTTTCTGCAGTACTTTTCCCAGTTAAATAACATTCACCTTTCCCAGGTTTCGTGCCAAAATACAAAACTTTTCCCACATTATATTCCACCCACTGAATGTTTGCTGCTTGCTAATCCTATTTCTATCCTTCTGTAGTTTAGTTGTCCATCCTCACTGCTTGCCTCCATCAATTTGGTGTTATCTGCAAACTTAGCGACAGTACATTATCTTCTGTCATCCAGGTGATTAGTATATATTGTAAATAATTGTGGATTCAGCAATGATCCCTCTGTGGGGATCCACAAGTTACAATTTGCCATCATGAAACTTCCCTCTTTATTTCGATTCTCTGCCTTCAATTCATTACCCAATCCTTGACCAATATCCTTGACCAATACATATTCCCAACTGTGTGGGCTCATGGGCTCTTACTGTCTGAAGTAGTCTCATATGCAATACTTTACCGAATGCCTTTTGGAAATCTAAACATATTTCATTTATTGGTTTCTCCCTTATTTATCTTTCATGATTCCGCCTGAAAATATTTTAATACATTTGCCAGCTATGACTTCCACTTCATGAAATCATGCTGACACTTCTTGATTCTTTAATGTATTTCTAAATGCTCTGTTATTCCAACTTTAATAGCCTCTAACATTTCCCAATGATGCAACAGGTTGTGAAATTGAGTTGAAGTTGTGGGTCTGAGCACTCAGAAAAGGGGACTATAAAAGATACTACTTGTCATAAAGATCCAAATAGTGCATAAATGTCCTTCCGGGAGGCAACCTGCCACCCAGTCTAGTCATAGAGACTCTGCCGTCAATGGACTGGCGTGGATTGAGGGGTTGGGAAAAGAGAGAGGTTTGAAAGGAGGAGATGGTGAATCAGAGGGGTATTATTGACCAACAGGTAAACCATAACTTTAACAAAGCCTCCACTAACAGCGACTTCCACCACAATGAAGGGCAAGGCTTATGTGACCATTGCCACCTCGAAGCTCCTTCTAAGTCACACAATGCCCCAATACCCAGTGCTGGATGAATAGAAATTTCCTCTAATTTAGTCTAGAACCTGAGAGAATATTCTGTGCAGGAGAGATTTTAGGAAACACTTTTAAACAAAACCAGTGGTAAAGGTTTGGAACTATGTTCCAAGAATGGCAGTTGATGCCCAAACACTCAATTGTTAGTTTTAAATCTGAAACAGATAAACTTTTGTTTAGCAAAGGTATTCAGTGATATGTACCAAAGGTAGGTAATAGAGTTAAGCCTTTGTAACCTGGAGAGTGACTGACCCTAAAACACTCCTGATTCTGCTTCCACTTTCAATCTCCCTGTAATCCTGAGCTCATCCAACACTCCGCTGTCCCTGTATTCACTTGCAACTGAGTCTTGTTCCCCTAATCCTGATTTCACTGAGCTGAAGAGCTTGCCAGTTGAGAAAAAGCAACATTTTAAAAAAATTCTGAACCTTGTTTGCTAATCCCTCCATGATATTGATCATTCCGATCTCTAATCTCTGCCGGCCACAGAATCCCTCAAGATATCTGCCTAATTCGCCTTATGCCAACCTCTTCAGCGTGGTCAATTACTTTCCCCACAAATAATGGACTTTGTTTCAGTTTTTTTTTAGAATCAAATTAAGAAGTAATTAAAATAGAAATGCTCGTCCAGGCGATGTGTTGTACCTGCATTACATGGGCGCAAATGGACCTCATTGCGGTTCACAACGACAACATTCACAACAAGTTTTGACTGCTTAAGGAACTCTGGCTCAGATTGATGAGCTGGAGACTGAGATCTGAACACTGTCACACATCAGAGATGGGGAAGAGTTACCCGGATGCTCTGTTTCAGGAGGCAGCCAGACAGTTCAGATTTATTACCTCAAATACAGTCAGTTGTCAGGAACAAAAAAGGTGTGACCATGCTTGAGATAACACAGATTTTCTGAAGAAGGGTCCTGGCCCGAATCGTCAGCTCTTCTGTTCCTCTGATGCTGCCTGGCCTGCTGTGTTCCTCCAGCTCCACACTGCGTTATCTCTGACACGAGTATTGGCAGTTCTTACTATCTGTGAGCATGAGTGAGACAGGAAGAGGAAAACAAGAGGGAATGCTGTTGGAGCCTCAGACCTTGACCTTGTTAACAGGTTTGAGATTCCTGTTCTCTGTCTGTATGAGAGCGGGAGCTGTAGGGAGGATGAGCAAACTGGACACAGCATTGTGGTAGAGGGTGTCATTCAAGAGGTGGGGGTGAAATAAAAGAAGTGTAGTTGTAATTGGGGATAGAATTGTCAGGGAAATAGACACTCCTCTCTGTTGTCAGAAACGGGAGTCCCAAATGCTGTGCTGCCTACTTGGTGCCTGTGTTCAGGATATCTCATCTAGGCTGCAGAAGAACTTGGAGTGAGAGATGAACAGTCACGTTAGATAGAAAAGATGAACGAGATTCTGTTGAAGTAATATGAACAGCTCGGGGCTAAATTAAAGAGTACAACCAAAAAAGTAATAATCTCTGGATTAATACCTGATCTATAAGTAAAATAGGAATAATAAATGCATAGATCATTTTCTAAATGGGGAAAGACTTCAGAAATCTGAACCGCAAAGGGACTTGCCACTCCTAATTCAGGAATTCTCTTAAGGGGAACATGCAGGTTCGGTTAGCAGTTAGGAAGTCAAATGCCATTTTAATATGTATTTCAAATGGCCTAGAATACAGATCAGATATGTATTGCTGAGACTGTATCAGCTCTTGGCAGACAGCTTTTGGAATATTGTGAAATGTTTTGAACCCTGAATCTAGGTAAGGACGTTCTGGCATTGGATGGGGTCCAGTGTAGGTTTACAAGAATGATCCCGGAACGAAGGACTTGTCATAAAAATAGCAGTGAGGACTCAGTCTATATTGGATTTTAGAAGTATGAGGCAGTTATAGGAAGAGATAGAAAGGGAGGCAAAAGAGGAGGAGGAGCGGCATTTTCATTTAAG
This sequence comes from Ginglymostoma cirratum, assembly GCA_024137785.1. Taxonomy (NCBI): domain Eukaryota; kingdom Metazoa; phylum Chordata; class Chondrichthyes; order Orectolobiformes; family Ginglymostomatidae; genus Ginglymostoma; species Ginglymostoma cirratum. The sequence continues at coordinate 3,124,297 of JAHRHZ010000134.1, forward strand.
GAAAACATGCCTGTTGTAACTAGAGAAAATACTCCTTAAAAAATCATCCAGTGTAAATGTACGCATTGAAATTAGAAATACGAAAAAATGAATGATCACCTTGATGGGATTGTACTTTCGGCCCCCAACAGTCAGGGGGAAACAAAGGAACACATATTTCGAGGAATTTCAGGTATATGTAAGGATAATAAGTTTGTTATAGTAGGTGATTTTAATTTTCCAAACATTGACTGGCACTACCAAAGTGTTAAATGTTTGGATAGTGAAGAATTTGTTAAACGTGTTTAGAAAACCATTTTGGACTGGAGTCCTGTCACCAGGGGTGTTCCACAGTGATCAGTTCTGTGTCCTGTTTTGTCTATCATTTATAGAAATGATTTGGATGAAAATATAGAAGGTATGGCTATTAAGTTTGTGGACGATACCGCAATTAGTGGCATTGTCGACAGTGAAGAAGGTTTTCTACGATTACAAAGGGATCTTAATCAAATGGGTCAATGGGCTGATGGAGTTCAATCTGGGTAAATGCGAGGTATTGCATTTTGGTACAATAAACAAGGGTCAGGCTTATACAATTAATGGCAGGACCTTCAATCATATTGCAATCATAGTGCTTTTTAAGATTTGTGATGTTGCCTGCCTTAACCACCCTCCAAAGCAGTGCATTCCAGACATGTACCATTTTCTGGATTCAGTACAAATTGCCCAAATCCTTTCTCAACCTCTTATCTTTCACATTTAAAGTGTGTCTCCTTGTTCTTGACCCTTCGTGGAAGGTGAACAGCTGCTGTCTGTTCACCCTGTCCATACCTCTCATGCTCTTACACACGTTGATCAAGCTTTCCCCTCGACTTTCTCTGTTCCAAAGATAAACGTGACCAAATCTAGCCTCTATTCACCGTTTGGGTAGTATCTTGTCTTGTTACTTCTGAATTGCATCAACTCACGTTTATCAGTGTTAAATTTCATCAGGCACTGATCTTGCCATTTGAACAAGTTGTTTGTATTATCCTGTAGCCTAACACTTTCCTCCTCATTGTGAACCACTTGGCTAATCTTTGTGACATCCACAAAATTATCTATCATATCGTCTCCCCACAACGCCACCTCCCCACCATGTTCCATATTTGCATTATCACCATTTATAAATATCACAAACAAACCTTGACTTTCTTCCTGTTTTCAGATGTTATTTGCAGAGGAAGAACTGAAATTTCCAGACTTTTGTTTCTCTAATTTTGATGAATTTACAGTGTGATGCAGTCGAGATCTTTTATGAGGGAATCACAAATAGTATTTTGGGCATGGAGCTGAATTCTCCTTTTCCATTCTGCCCCTCTGAATGTTATGTTCATAAATTTTTAACGTCATTGTTGGTGGGCAAAATTTTGATGTCCTGTACTAAAACATTTATATTTTACGTGGGCCTTGCTCATGTTCTTCATAACATTCCCTGCAATAGTCAGAGCTTTAAGAATTTTTCATCTGCAGGATGGACACAGACCCTTTCATTAAATTTGTTTGACAGAGATAGAGTGATGAGGATAAAGATACAATTAAATTCTACATTATGGACACACTGTAGGAGATCAAACCATATTCTCATGCCTGCCTTGAAAAAAATGTTAAGATAATGCACGAGGGGAGAAAAACATTTTATCTGCAATTGATGGAAATCTGGAAATGCAGAGTGAGTGTAAAATCTGAATGATAACCAAATGTTAGAAAAGAATCATCAGAAAACTTTTCTTAAATATCAATGGAAACCAGATACCGATTTTCTTGACTAGTAATATTTGATTGGCCATCAATCTCTCTTCCCCAAATACATGCTTTTCTCTGCCGCTCATACTTCATCTGCTACTCCTCCTCCTCCTTCTTCCTTACACTTTTGCTTCCCTTGCACTGACCCTTCTGCTGCTACATACCCTTCCCCTGACCATCTCCCTTCACAGCCCTCTTCTACCACCCCCACTGTCTATCTCACAACTTCCCCGCTTTCTCCCAATTCCCCACACCTCTCTCTCTCTTTCTATCCTCCAACCAGGATGATGGAAGCTGTTGATTTCTATGTTGCTTTTGGTCATCAGTGAATGACGTGGTTGAAATGATCAATGTCGAATAGGAGAAGACAACATTGTGAGTTTTCCATTGTCTGATGCACTGGAAATGGGATCATCTTTGTTCTCCTTGGTACAGATGAAGCTTCGTTATGTTCCTCTAACAGGACACTTAACCAAATAGCCGTAGGACAAACATCTCCTGACAGAATCGGAGTCCATGCCTGAAATTTCTTTGGCACATTGTGAGGACAGTGAACACACTTTTCAAACAGTGTTCTGTACTTTCACTCTTTATTGCTTCAGCTGATGTTCCAAAGTCATTTGAAGTGAAATCAGAATAACTTCCCATGCCACTCGTCGAACTTGACTCATTGCGGTATCAAGGGCCCTGAACAAAAATGTGATCAATGAGAATTGAAGAGAATCTTGCACTGGTAATGACCTCAACTGAGCAATGGGAAACCCAATCTCAGCAAGTTATCATTCAAGTCATATGTCATCCTATGTAGGGAGTAAATTGCTGTTGTTTCTCTATAATATGATTTTAAAAATCTGGGAATCATCTTAGAAACAGCTCTGCGCATTTTTCTGCACCAATTGGATTGGAAGAGTTTCAGGAAGACAGCTCTATGTCACCTTCTCCAAAGCTGTTAGCGATGACAAATAAACTCTGCCCTTGCTAGTGTTTTCCAGAACCCATGGATGAATGTGTCCTATTAAAAATACCAAGACAATTTAAGTTTTCACAGCTTACTATAAAATCTCAGAAAGGCACGACTTTGCTAGATGAGTGTAACTGCAGCGACATCAGGAGCACGGCATGACATTGAGGTAAAGTTCCCCATCATTTTCAATTGATTACTTTCAGAGGACTGATCTTGCGATGTCAATGCCTCTGAGTTCAAACTTTTCATGGCAATTTATCTCAATGCAACACACCTTCGATATTCGGGATGTTCAATACAGAAAATTTTCAATGTTTCATTTAATGAGGATTACCAAGTACTTGAGAGTCAACTCAAATGGCACCTTTACTAGTCTGGTTCAGATCAGGCAAATTGTGTACAAAAGGGAATAAAAAAAGAAATGTTTGAATTTTAAAAAAGAAATCAGGTCTCGAAGCATCTCAGCAGAGAGAAACAGAATTGACTTTGTGTGTACAACATGAAATTTTCAGAACAGGTTCATATCAGACTCGATATGTTAATACTAAATCTGTCTCTAGATGTTGCCTCATCTACTGCGGTTCTCCACCAATTTTCGATTGTATTTCAGATCTCCATTTCGAACATTTTGCTTTTCTTATTTGGTCCAGATGTTGAAATTGGTTGCATTTGGACAATAGAGTCCATTCTTGTTTCCATTAGAACTTGTGTGCTGGTGACACTTGTATTACACTAGAGTCTGTTTCTTCTTTACATTCCAAAAAAGACTTTTGCTAACATCCTGCCAAATGCATGAATTTCAGGAAATTGATTTTGATTGAAAAGTCATTTTCGAGGCAGCTGCACTTCATGAGACAACAGAAATATATTATTCATAACAGCACAGTCTGTGTCCTTCACTGACAAAGCTTGTCCCCTCTGGGTCTGAAAACTTTTCACACACATCTCAGAATAATTCCAGCAAAGGTGGTGATCACTCAACTCATCATCTCTGCACTTGCTGGGGTTGAGTTATATCTCTACTATTATTATCGTTTAATTTCCCCACACCGCACCTCCCCCCCAACATTTTGAAATCTTTGTCATCTTTTAGTTCTGAATAGTCTATTCAGATTTGAACAACCTAATCAATCTGCATAACCGATGATTAAACGGTGTATCCATGATATATACTTCCCTACATCACATTTAAATGATCATGTTGCACTCATATTGTTGTTTGGAATTCCATCTCCAAAATATAACGTTTTTTTCCTTGCTCTGTATTGCATTTCATTCTGTCTGCCAGAATAATTGTTGGTCGAACACTGGTGACATCGGAATATCACTGTACTCTCCTCCAGTCTCCACAGCCGCTGCCCCCATTCCTCTCTGTCTCCTATCCACTGTCACACTCATGTCAATGACTCAGTAATCCATGGTTTTTAATTAACAACGTCATTTTACACACCACGTTTAGCTTTAAACTGAATCAAGAAATGTAAACGTTACTGCTTTAAAGCTCAAAAACTGCAACGAAGAACATTGCGAGCTGAAGATGCAAAAGTTGCTTTATTACGGCTGTGAGAGGAATGTCCAGACAAATCCACACTTCCTCTCCAAGGACAAGGAAACGATGCCCAGCGACAATCTTTTGATTGTTGTGGAGTGATCATCACAGTAACAACATTTTGATTGTTTTTTTGGTGGGGAGTGTTGATGCACATGGTTACAACATTGTACATGGACAACACAGCAGAACTATTTGGCCTGCAAAAAGAAAACATCCATTATTATTCCTCATCAAAGACTTTGTTAGAGTAATTGGCAATGGGATATAAGACTAGTAGCCAATGATGTTAACATACAATCCATCCCAGTTATTATTGTGAACTGAAGGTGCTATATTGAAAGGGGTTAACTGGGATTGTTTGTTCAGTGACTGTGATTGATGTCAGTCTCCATGGATTCTAATTGTGTCGCAGGAGGCTTTCCTCTCCTAATACTAAGATGCTCTGTTCAGTGTGTTATCCCATAGTATAAGCGGGAGCATCAGCAACAGCACTAACAGGGATCGGCAGCTGCAGAGAGAGGAAGAGGAAAGATCAGAATCTGGGAACAATAGACTGGAATGGTCCAACAATGGATCAGAATCTGAGAACAATAGACTGGAATATTCCAACAATGGACAGGAGTTTATCCGTTGGTCTTTTCTATCTTACCTGGCGTTGGTCAACATTACCAGATCGGATACTAGGTGTGCTGAAGACTATTCAGGCTGATTACTGTCCCATTCTCGCTATTGTTGGTGTTCCTGGCAAACCTCCCAATCTCGTTCAATTTATTAAATCCATAGATCATATTCAAATCTATTGATATTTCTGTTACTTATATTTGGCAAAGACGAAACTATTACCTTTAGTTTCAATTAAAACCTCCCATCACTATCCATGAATTTCAGAATTGTCCCTCGCAAACATCTGAGAACAAGACTGTTCGCAAAATTGAGGGCCTTTTTTTTATTTATTTATGTGTCGCTATTGTCTCCATCACCAAACCTATCCAATACCATCTCCGTAATTTCCCCACTCTCCACCTGTGCCTTTGTGCTGTTGCTGAATAAACCATTATCTATGCCTTGGTAAAATTCAGGCTTTATGGTTCCAGCTATCTTATGGCCAGTCTTCGAGTTACATATATTTTGATCACACCCTTGTTCTTTCCTCTAAAGTAACTTCAGGACAGGGACATCATGTCAGAGCAGTGAAGTCGCTGGGCAGGTAATTCAGCGGCACAGGTTATTACACCGAAGATACTGTTTCAATTCCCACCACAGTCGTTTGAAGAACTTGAATTGTAATGATAAGTATTGGAACTAAAGCAAATTTCACTAACAACAACCGTAAAGCTAGCTGCATTTTGTCTAAAAACCTATCTAATTTCACTGATGTCCCCTTGTAAAGAAATGTCACATTATTCCCTGGTCTGGATTAATTGTGAATTCAGACCCACTAAAATGTGTTTGGCTCTACATTGCCTTGTGGAATGGTCACAGTCAAGGGCAATTAATGATAGTTAACAAATGCTGCCCGTGCCAGCGATGTTGACAGATAATGAAATAACAAAATTAACGGTTAAATCAAATAAAGAAAGATGCTGGAGATCTGAAATAAAAAGAAAAAACGGTACTGAGGAAACTGAGCAGGTTTGGCAGGCTCTGTCAAAATAAAAACAGAGTTAACATATCGAGTCCACTGACTATACATCAAAACTGAAATTAGTTGGCAAATATTGTGATTTATGCTGGTGATAGGGATGTTTGTTTTGAAGGGGAGAAGGAATGAGTTGAATAAATGCAGAAAGAGAGAGCTAGACAAAAAAAGAGCATACAAAAGGATTGTTGCTGATCAGCTGGGATGGAAATAAAATGTGAGATTAATTATTTTTATTTTTCGCCTTTTCCCATATCTCTGAATATCGTGCCCATGTAGACATACATCCAAATCCCTGTTTAAACTGAGTTATGACCCCTCAGTCTGTCTTCTCTGAATGTGGTCATCTTCTTTTATTCATTTATGGTTTGTGGGTGTGACTGGCTGGGCCAGTATTGATTTCCCTTTCCTCGTTGCCCTTGAGAAGGTGTTTGTGAGCTCCTTTCTTGAACCACTGCAGTCCATGTGCTGTATGTTGCTGGTACATCGGTCTGTTCTGTTTCATTTCTTTGAGGCTTTGTAGTGATTGATATAACTGAGTGGCTGGCTTGGCCATTCCAAAAGGCAGTTGAGAATCAATCACATTGCTGTTGGTCTGGAGTCACATGTAGGCCAGGCCATGTGAGGAGGGCACATTTCCTTCCCGAAAGGGCATTAGTGAGCCAGGTGGGTTTTTCTGATTATCAACGATGCCTCATAGTTACACCATTCCAGATATTTTATTGAATTCAATTTCCATCATCTGCAGTGGTGGGATTCAAATCGGGGTGTGGATCATTACCTGGATCCTTGGATTAATAGTCTAGAAATAATGCCACTCGGTCATCTCACCCTCAACATCCCAGTCAACTCCAGCATTAACAGTTGTGTTGCTGTTATCGTGACTGTGATACAGAAAATTGCACAGTTGCATTGTCAACAGCTTCTATGAAGATTGGACCCATTAATATTTCAAGCCACTGGGACTGTGCAGACATATAACGGTTTATCAGCCATGAAAATAAACGAAGGAGAGGAAGGCATTTTCAACACTGAGAGAGTGTGCCATGTATGCACCAGGGAGAGGACAGTGCTGACAACGGCCATCAAGTGAACTGGTTTCATTCTAGAAATTTCCATGCAGGAGTGGGTGACATATCCATCATGCGCCAGAGTGCCGTTCTCCAATATATTTATGAGGTGACACAGGCCAGCTTTTTCCAGCGTGGTGAATGTGATGTTCTGTCTTCATGAAGGGAGGAATAGAAAATCTTCCAGAAATAGCAGGGAACAGGTTGACTGGTTAAACGGAGGAACTGTGAGAATAAACAGGAAATACTTAAAACACTCATTTTGTTGAAGGTTAGTAAGTCCTTCCATTAGATGAGTGATGCATTTAGAGAGCGATGGAGATAAGGGTGGCTTGCTGGATCGCTCTTTCAGAAGCCGGTACACACACAATGGGTCATTGACATCCCCAATCTCCCACATCTGACAAGAAGCCCACATCACTCTACTACAGGCCATCTTTGCCCTTTAACAATCTAAAGACCAAGACAATAGCACAGTCTTACTGCTCTAATAAAAATAAAAACGACGCTCGGCTAACTTGATCCCTATGTTGTATAGTTTAAAAACGTTTAATCTAGAGACAGATCTCAAGAAAACATAACAGGAAAAACACATGTATCCTCTATTGTAGACTTACAGCAGAGTATAGTTAGACAAAAATAACAATTAGCTCTTACCCAGCTGTGAGCTCCCTCTACTAAAGTTTCTCAAAGTTCAGCTGTGAATTTCACTATATTTAGTTTTCTTTGACCCAAATCCGGTGTCCAGAGATAGTTGAAACTAAACAGCACAGACAATCAGCTGTTGACTGCCTGGTCAGTCAGCTGTGCAGGTTTATTGATCCTTTTTCACTTCCCACCTGGTACCTGTTCTCTCAATTCCTCCAATTTTAAAGGTGCCTTTGTTTTGAACTTTTTGTTTCAAAGATCCGAAACAATGCAAAGGTTTATAAAACAGTAATTGCTGCTCCTAGAAATCGAGGAAATCAGCTTCATCGGTGAGAATACCTGAAAAGAGGAGCACCTCTAACAGCCACAATTTTCTCCAGTCCACCATCTTGGATTATACAAAATTGATGAGTGAAAAAAAAGCAGAAAACTAAATAACAGACACCTTGATGTCAGTTGTGTGGAAAGTATTTGACTTCACTTTGTAAAGAATGTGTCAACTAGATTGTTGGAGAATAATGATATGATTTGACAAAGTCAGTCTAGTTTCAGGAAAGAGAAATCACTTTGATAAAAGTGCTGGTGTTTGTGGAGGATGTTGGTTGTGACATCAACAAATGAGAATGGTTTATTTGAATTTTCAGAGGACTTTTGTCGTGTTTGCAGATAGGTGAATGAAAAGAAAATATATGGTTCATGGTCGGGGGGATAATATTACATGGGTTGAGAAATGGACACTTGATAGACAATCGGGTCGTGCTCTGGACAGCAGGTCATTACCAAAAGTGTATCACATGTTCAGTGCTTGGAGAACAACCATTTATACTGCAAAGAAATTGTTTGGACGTGGGCAACAAACACCATCATTCTCATTTTTTAATTTATTAGAAGGTGGGAGGTTGGGAAGTGTCATTTTCGAAAATGACCTCGATGTCCTTGTTCATGAGTCACTAAAAGAATATATACAGCGAAACAAGTAATCATGACAGTAAATGCTATGTGGTCCTTCATTGCAAAATTATTCAAGAATGGTTGTAAAGACAGCTTCCTGCAGTTGTAGATTGTTGTTGAGTCAGTATTTGCAGCACTGTGTACAGATTTTCTCTCCTTTGTAAGGAATGATAACCTTGCCACAGAAAAAGTAGAAAGGAGTTCCACTAGCCTGATCCCTGGGATGATGGTACCATGGGGAGAGTGTGACTGCCGGGTGTGGTTCCTCCTGGCGCCATTACTAATGGAAAACACTCTTACCTTGTTTTCATAACTTCTGTTCATGTCAATAGGTCACAGCGTACCTATGGGCGTGTTTCGATCACACAGAGGGTAGTGACGTTCGGGGTTTCTCTGTTTCAGAGCGTCAGGGGAGCTAAATCACTGAAATTCTTGGAGGTGACGTGGAGGGGTTGTTGATGGATTTTGACACATCAGAGAGTTGAGGGCTACAAGCAATTGGGTCTGAAAGACGAGATGAGGACTAGAGCAGATCATCTCTAATCTGATTGAAGGGAAAGGCAGGTTTTAGGGGATGAATAACCGACTCCTGTTTCTCATGTTCTCATATTTTGTGATTGGAAAGTTAGTGGCTGTTATTTTCCTGGAAGTTCATTTCAGGAATGTTGCAATCAGGGACACCATAGCATTTTGTGGGTGCAGTATGTCGTGAGCCAGGGTGGGGCTGCTGCTGTATACACAGTCAATCTGGATCTACAACATAATCAAAAAATGGAGACAGGGGAACCTCTGTAAAGGAGGATTGGGGGGGGGGGTCTGTGTAAGACCAGCACCCACACTTCTTTTTTCCCAAGAACATTTTCCATCTCACACTAAACCATGTGTGACAGTCTTCAGAGGCTGAATTGTCTCTGTTTCGATTCATTGAGTACCAAGAGCAAGTGATCTCCAACTACTCCTGACTAACAGCTTTGTGGGGTGGAATGGAATGTCGGCACATTGGACTGAGGATCAAGTTTGGGACAGTAGATACTTTGAACCTGCTCCACCAAGCACGAAGATCATAGCCTGAATGTTCTCGGCTGCACTTTCCTATCCGTAGTTCATTATCATGACTCACTTTTCCGACAAATATGTAGCTAACACAGCTTTGAATAAATACTAACGCACAGGTACCACTGACTCCCTGCGAAAAGAATTCCGAATCAAACGGCCTCTTGAGAATTTATCCTCACCTGTGTTCAGACCGAGTTTGGACGGTCACTGTATTCGTTTCTGGTCCTGTTCCTCCATTGATCATGACGAATTTTAAATGTATCCAGCTTGGAGAAACGGCCAATTATATGGACTGGTTCTCAGACTGGGTTAATTTAAGCGTTAGGGACATCTCAGGAAGTTGTCTTAAATTTGCAAAAATAACTGATATATAACCAAAGCATAGTTACTCAAGGTATGATGGAAAGATAAATGATAAACAGTTTGGTCACTGAAATATACATACATCAATATTTATGTGTCTGGAAATGCTGAGACACACAGAAACGGGCACACACAGAGGCGCACATATACATGCACTCACAAACAGTCGCACACACAGATACACACATACACACACGTCTGTGACAAACAGAAATAATTAAAACTCTGCAGAATATCAGTTTGGAAGAGTTCTGTCCAAACAACAGCTAAACTTATGGCAAAAGAAACAAAATGTGATTGTTCCAAATGTTATTCTGACTCTGAAGTTATCTGCTCACACAAGCCGCCAACAATGAGGTTTCTTCATAGAACAGTTGGATTTGTCTGAATTTCATTTGCTTTAGGCAGCAGAGAGATCCCAATGAATCCTAAACAGGAATATTCCACGAGTGGCAAAGATGACTGACGGGTTTTCAACTTTCACACATTGCTGTGAGGAAGAATAAAGAAAGAGAGGCTGCAATGAGTTGCTGCTTCTCTGGCAGGCTACATTTTGTCCTTCTCTGAACTCAAATATACAATAACGTTATCCGACCACCAAACTGGACCATCTGAGATCTGCTTCAACATTTCCTGTACAGTATGACTACATGATTGTTCCTTGCTCTTTGTCGGAACAACTTATCTTAATTCGAAGATGTGTTCATTTGAGTCTGCCTAATGTTCGTACAATAAATTCATTTCTTAATAATATCTGTGTTAAAACAAATACATTGCCTTCATAAAACTGATTCCTTAGTTTCACTCTCCCATACAAGAAGGAAACATCCATCAGCTACGCATCTGATACATTCGCCTTAAGATCTTATGTGGTACAATATGAACATCTCTCATCGTCAGGCCTGAAGTGCTGCGACCTTGGAGAGGTTTGTGAAATTTTGAGGGGCACGGATACAATGAATAGCCAAGGTCATTTTTCTTGGGTGATGGTGTCCAAAACTAGGGTGCATAAATTTAATTAAAGAGGGGGAAGATTTTAAAGAGACCTGATGGGTAACTGTTTCACGCAGAGGGCGGTTTGTGTAAGGAATGAGCTGCCAGAGGAAGTGGTGGAGATTGGTACAGTTACAACATTTAAAAGGCATCACGATGGCTACATGAATAGGAAGAGTTTAGAGGGATATGGGCCTAATGCTGGCAAATGGAAATACAGCAAATCATATTCAGCCTGGGAACCCTGCAGCCCAATGGCATCAATGTGGATTTCACAAGCTTCAAAATCTCCCCTCCCCCAACCGCATCCCAAAACCAGCCCAGCTCATCTCCACCTCCCTAACCTGTTTTTCCTCTCACCTCAAGCCACACCCCCATCTCCTATCTACTAACATCATCCCGCCCCCTTGACCTGTCCGTCCTCCCTGGACTGACCTATCTCCTCCCTACCCCCCTACCTACACTCACCTTTACTGGCTCCATCCCCGCCTCTTCGACTTGTCTGCCTCCTCTCCACCTATCCTCTCCTCTATCCATCCTCTATCCGCCTCCCCCTCTCTCCCTATTTATTTCAGAACCCTCTTCCCCTCCCCCATTTCTGATGAAGGGTTTAGGCCCGAAACGTCAAGTTTTCCTGCTCCTATGATGCTGCTTGACCTGCTGTGTTCATCCAGCCCCATGCTTGTTACGTCAGTTTGGGATATCTGGTCGGCACGGACGAGTTGTACCAAAGAGTCTGTTCCTGAACTGTATGACGCTATGACTCGACAAGGCTTTCATTCCAGGAATGAGTAATGTGAAATAACTTTAATAAGCTTCTGAAGCAATTGCATTTTGTTTTCAGTTTAGGGAATTATACATGCACGGTATATATCGGGAGTGGTCTCAGTAATGCCCCGTATAGATGCAGTAAAACATCCCGACGATTATACAGATAGCTTTTGCATAAAACAGCATCATTCCATATACTTTCCTAATCACTGGCTGCATGAGCAAACTAACATTATAGGATCCATGTGCCAGGACTTACAAATCCCCCTGTACTACCATGTTCTGCGATCTCTTTCCATTTATGTACTTTACTATTCTATTATCCTTCCATCAAAGCACAGACCTCCCCATAACCGACATTATGCTATTTCTGCTGAAGGTTTGCACACTATACTTCCCTGTCTTTATATCCCATTGCACACTCTCTGTCGCCACTGGAGATCCTATGAATGACTATCATGGTGGATGAGCTAACTGAGCTCCAATCCAATCAGTCCCTTGATTTGGTTTTAAATCATTGATGACTCACACAGAGCCGTGAGGCACCCCACCGAGCTATAGGTTTATAACCTGAAAATAAACATTTATACCTGCTGGCTATTTCCTGGTAGTTAACCTGGGTTCCCCTGCTCCTGGGTAGCAGCCTTAGGAAGGTTGCATGACCTTGTCCTGTGCTGTCCAATGTACTCAAAGGGCAGAATGACTTCATTCTATTTCTGTGTAAATCATTTGAGGCAAAGAAGGGTTGCAATGTACCCGACTGGCTGATTGGCGTCTTCCTCTACCTCTGGAACAGCGTCGAGGAGTTGAATGAGAGAACAACAAGTGGTTTAGGAGCAGCAGTTGGCCACTTGGCCTCTCGAGCCTATTGTATTATTCAGAATGCTCATCTTTGTTGTGATTGTGGCTGAACACCCCATTCCTAGCTGTTCCCAATAAACATTAATTCTATTGTTCAACAAAGATCAATGGAACTCAGCCTTGAATGTTTTCAGTAACCCAGACTTCACGGCTCTTTGGGGCGGTGAACACCACAGATCACACAATCCTAAAGAGAAAGAAACATCCCTATCTCTACCTGAAATGGGAAGGCCTTCGTTCTGAAAATGCGTTCCCCTCAAACCAATCACCACTCTTTTGAGACACAAGGGCACAACAATTAGGAACAGATATAGATCATTCAGCCCCTCAAACCTGTTCATATTTCCATTAACTGACTTCAGTCAAATACTTATCAAATTTAACCTCCACTGTACTCACAGGAAGACAAGTCCACGTGCCATAAGATCGTAATAGCATAAGTAATTGGAACAGAATTAGGCCACTCGGCCTGTCAAGTCTGCTGTGCCGTTTGGTCATGGATGAAATGTTTCTCAACCCCATTCCCTTGCCTTCTATATCTGACCAGTGATCCCTTTATTAATGAAAAACATCCAACTCTGTCTTAAAGACACCACTGTGTCTGTGTGTATGGGTTTGTTGATGTGTTTGTATTTGATTGTATGTTCATGTCTCTGTGTGTAGGTGTTGTGTGCATTAATGTGTGTATCTCTGTCTGCATCCCTGTGCAATGAAGTCACTTGTGTTTGCAGTAAATCCATTGAAATTGGAGTCAAACCCGCCCCACTCTTTCTCTCTGTCTCTGTTGTGTTTACAATCGTACAATATCTCCCCCTGCTGGCTTCCCCACAGTTGGCAGTTTTCTTTGGGACGACAGCAAACCCTGAATCTCTTTCATTGTACAGCCTTTTGTTTCTTCAAATAAGGCCTTTGGAGGCACAAGCAGTTTCGTTCGATACCTAGCGATGTTGTTCCTGACATATTACCATCACCATCGGGTCTGTTTTCGGACTTTTCAATCCTTTCTCCCTTTTAATTTGTAAGAGTTTAAACATTTAAACAAGAGTTTAAACAAAATATTGCATGCTAAACAGCATGGAACAAAATTCAATTCATCTCCTTAGAAAATGGTTCACTCAGAGTTGATTGGATACAATTGCAGTGGAAATACTCTCTAATGTCTATATGAAGAGTCACAAATAATGTCCAAACACAAATCACTTCCACATTGCAGAGAGGGCATAAACACTTCTCCACATGAGCAGTTCCGAAGTTCCGACTCTTAAGGACCTCAGTACAAATGCAGTTCTCCCGACACTAGCCTTGTATGTGTGTGTCTGTGTGTATGGTTGTGTTGATGGGCTGTCAGTTTGGATGGTGCTCTGAGCTGCTGCCCTCTTGCTCTCCCTCACAGACCGAATGAATCCCTGACGGTTTTCACTGTCCGTTGTCCTCGATGCATCATGGTGTTGGTACCAGCAGAAGGAGACATTGCATCAGATGACACACTACAGAGACTGACAGACCCACCGCGCCCACAGACACACAGACAGACACAGAAATATAAATACACACACAGTCATAGATAAGCAGAAACTAATACAGAAGCACAGATATACGAACTAATACGTTGACATTTATATGGACATGGGAGTCTGCCAACATTTATTTTCTTCCGTGATGATTTTCTCAATATTTCACTCAATCTGTCTGTTGTTTGTCAATATTTCTGCTGATCTGTGGGGAGTGTGTCAGTATTTCTGTGTGGAGTGTGACAGTATTACGATTTCATTGCCTGCATATATCAAACCGATAATAATTGTAAAGAGTGTGAAGGACAGTGTGGGACACCAACAGGACAGACACAAGTTGCTATCGTGTTCAAGTATATGGCAGATGACGGCCACTGCAGAACAGTGTCAGGTGATGCACTTGGTAGGAAGAACATTGAATGATAATATAAAATAGGCTGTACCGTTACAAAGGAGGTGCAGGAGCAGAGGGTCCTCCATATATATGAGCACAGATTATTAAAAAGTTCAGGACAGGTCACCTTGAAGAGGGAGGCAGAGTGATGACGCTGATTGGCCGACGTGGGAATATCTGCATCAGTGAAGTCACTGCTTCCAAAAGATGGTTTGTGGAGGAGCTGTTGTCAAGTGACAGCAAAGGGAAAGCGACAGATGCAGGGAGCATCCTGGGAAGGTGAGTGAGGGAAGACCTACTTCGGATATTCGCAGTGATAAGTAAGGGTCAGAGTTTAATAAATTTTCTTGATTAGGAATAGAAATATCAGTCAGTGGGGTTAAGTGCTGAAGTTGTGATATGTGAGAGATCCGTGACGCTTCCAGTGTCTGGGATGACTACATCTACAGGAAGTTCACCCAATTGCAGCTCCCCACAGACTGCATGGATAGTTTGGAGCGGCAATCCGATGCAGTTAGGAACATGACGGTGGCATAAAGCGTCACAGACAATACTTTCAGAGATGTGGTGACCCAAGGTGCAGGCAGGTAGATGGGTGTACGCTAGAAGGAGATGGAAGCCAGTACAGGAATCCCCTGTGGTCGACCCCTCTCTAACAAGTATACTGTTTTGGATACTGTTGGGGGGATGACCTATCAGGGGGTAACAGCAGCAGCAGAAACACTGGTGGAACAACAACTCGCTCTGTTCTCAAGAAGGGAAGGACAAAGAGCACTAGAGCAGTAGTTATAGGGGACTCGATAGTTAGGGATACAGATAGGTGCTTCTGTGGATGTAAAGGATACTCCATGATGGTGTGTTGCCTCCCTGGTGCCAGGGTCCAGGATGTCTCTGAATGGGGAGAACTTATTCTGAAGGGAGAACTTGAACAGCCAGAGGTGGTGGTGCATATTGGTACTAACGGCATAGGTAGGATGAGTAAAGAGGTTCTGCAGCAGCAGTTCAGGGAGTTAGTTCGAAATTTTAAAAAGTAGGACCTCCAAGATTGTAATCTAGGCATTACTCCCTGCACCACGTGCCAGTGAGGCGAGAAATAGGAGGACAGCACAGCTCAACACGTGACTAAACAGGTGGTGTAGAAGGGAGGGTTTCAGACATCTGGATCATTTGGGATCTCTTCCAGGGCATGTGGGACCAGTACAAGAAGGGCGGTTTGCATCTAAACTGGAAGGGCACAAATATTTTGGCTGCGATGTTTGCTGGTGTCACTCGGGAGGGTTTAAATTAGCTTGGCAGGGGTGTGGGAATGAATGCAAAGTGAATGGACTGAAAGGGAACTAGAGAATAGGGCCAGGAAGGCTCAGAGAAAGAACAGAATGGATGCGGTTGCTGATCAAAGCAGATCTAGTAGACTGAATTGCACCTGTTTCAATGCAAGAAGTGTAACAGGTAGGGCAGAAGAACTTAGTGCTTGGATTAGTACTTAGAACTCTGAAGTTGTTGCTATTACAGACACTTGGTTAAGGGAGGGACAGGATTGATAGCTCAACGTTCCAGGATAGAAATGTTTCAGGCAGGATAGAGGGGGATGTAAAAGGGGTGGGGGAGTTGCACTACTTGCTAAGGAGAATATCACAGTAGTACTGTGGGAGGACACCTCGTTTGGTTCATACAGCGAGGCAATATGGGTAAAGCTCAGGAACAGGAAGTGTGCAATCACAATGTTTGGAGTTTACTATATGCCTCCCAACAGCCAGCAGGAGATAGAAGAACAGATATGTAACCAGACTTTGGCAAGTTGTGAAAGTAACAGTGTTGTTGTCGTGGGTGATTTGAACTTCCCATATATTGACAGGGACTCACTTAGTGCTTGGGGCTCGGATGGGGGAAGAGTTTGTAAGGAGCATCCAGGTGGGATTCTTGAAACATTATGTAGATAGTCCAACTAGGAAATGGGCCGTACTGAACCTAGTATTGGGGAATAAACCTGGCCAGGTCGTCGATGTCTCATCAGGGGAGTAGCTCAGGAACAGTGATCACAATTCAGTAAGCTTAGGAGTACTGGTAAATAATGATAGTTGTCGTTGTCAAGTGCAGGTGTTAAATTGGGGAAAGGCGAATTATAATAATATTAGGCAGGAACTGAAGAATGTAGATTGGGGCAGATGGTTGAGGGAAAATTAACATCTGGTATGTGGGAGGCTTTCAAGTGTAAATTACTGGGAGTTAAGGACAAGCACGCTACTGTAAGGATGAGGGATAAGTATGGCAAGTTTAGGGAACCTTGGATAACGAGAGATATTGTGAGCCTAATCAAAAAGAAAAAAATGAAGCATTTATTAAAGCCAGGAGGCTGCGAATATACGAAGCAAGGGTGGAATACAAGGAAAGATGAAAGAGACCTAAGCGAGGATTCAGGAAGGCTAAAAAGGGGTCATAAAAATTCATTAACAACAAGATTAAGGAAAATCCCATACATACACATAATGAGTAAGAGGGAAGCCAGGCAGATGGTCGGCCCCCTCAAGAACAGGGAAGGGAATTTATGTCTGGAGACAGAGGAATATGGCGAGGTATTAAATGAGTACTTTGCGTCAATAGAGAAGGACTTGGTGGATGATGGCTCTGGGGAAGGATGTGTAGATATTTTGGGTCATTTTGAAATCAAAAGGGAGGAGGTATTGGGGGCCTTGAGAAACATTAAGGTAGACAAGTCCCCAGGGCCTGATGGGATATACCCCAGAATACAGAGAGAGGCAAGGGAGGAAATTGCTGGGTCCTTGAGAGAAATCTTCGTATCATCCCTGGCTAAAGGGGAAGTCCTAGAGGATTGGACAATAGCCAATGTTGCTCCTTTGTTTAAGAAGTGTTGCATGTTTAATCCAACTATTTACAGGCCGGTGAGCCTTACGTCAGCAGTAGGGAAGTTATTGGAGAGGATTCTTTGAGACAGGATTTAAACCCAACTGGAAATCAATGGGCGTCTGAGCGAAAGGGGAGGTCGTGTCTCATTGACTTGGTTGAGTTCTTTGAGTAAGCGACGAAGATGATCGATTAGTGTAGGACAGTGGATGTTGTCTACATGGCCTTCAGTATGGCCATTAACAAGGTCCCTCATGGCAGGCTGATAGAGAAGGTAAAGTCGCATGCAGTCAGAATTGAGCTTGCAAAACGGATAAACAAAAAAACTTGCTCAGTCATAGAAGACAGACGGTAGCAGTGAAAGAGTGTGTTTCTGAGTGGAGGGCAGTGACTAGTGGTGTTTCTCAGGAATCAACGTTGGGAAATTTGCTATTTGTAATATAGATAAATGATTTGGGTGAGAATGTAACTGATCTGATTTGTAAGTTTGCCGATGAGAAAAATGTTGGTGGAATTGCGGATAGCGATGATGACTGTCAAAGGATACTGATGGATGAAGATTGGTTGGTGACTTGGGAAGACACATGACAGATGGTGTTTAACGCAGAAACATGTGAGGTAAGGCATTTTGGAAGGTCTAATCCAGTTGGAAAATATTCAGTGATAACAAGCATGGGGCTGGATGAACACAGCAGGTCAAGCAGCATCATAGGAGCAGGAAAACTTGGCGTTTCGGGCCTGAACCCTTCATCAGAAATGGGGGAGGGGAAGAGGGTTCTGAAATAAATAGGGAGAGAGGGGGAGGCGGATAGAGGATGGATAGAGGAGAGGATAGGTGGAGAGGAGGCAGACAAGTGCAAGAGGCGGGGATGGAGCCAGTAAAGGTGAGTGTAGGTAGGGGGTTAGGGAGGAGATAGGTCAGTCCAGGGAGGACGGACAGGTCAAAGGGGCGGGATGATGTTAGTAGATAGGAGATGGGGGTGGGCTTGAGGTGAGAGGAAAAACAGATTAGGGAGGTGGAGATGAGCTGGGCTGGTTTTGGGATGCGGTTGGGGGAGGGGAGATTTTGAAGCTTGTGAAATCCACATTGAGGCCATTGGGCTGCAGGGTTCCCAGGCTGAATATGATTTGCTGTTCCTGCAGCCTTCGGGTGGCATCACTGTGGCATTGCAGGAGGCCCAGGATGGACATGTCATCTGAGGAATGGGAGGGGGAGTTGAAATGGTTCACGACTGGGAGGTGCAGTTGTTTGTTGCGAACTGAGCGCAGGTGTTCTGCAAAGCGGTCCCCAAGCCTCCGCTTGGTTTCCCCAATGTAGAGGAAGCCACAACGGGTACAGCGGATGCAGTATACCACATTGGCAGATGTGCTGGTGAACATCTGCCTGATGTGGAAAGTCTTCTTGTGGCCTGGGATTGGGGTGAGGGAGGAGGTGTGGGAGCAGGTGTAGCACTTCCTGCGGTTACAGGGAAAAGTGCTGGGTGTGGTGGGGCTGGAGGGGAGTGTGGAGCGGACAAGGGAGTCGCGGAGGGAGTGGTCTCTCCGGAAGGCATATAAGGGTGGGGAGGGAAAAATGTCCTTGGTGGTGGGGTCTGATTGCAGATGGCAGAAGTGTCAGAGGATGATTCGTTGGATCCGGAGGTTGGTGGGGTGGTATGTGAGGACGAGGGGGATTCTTTTTTGGTTATTATTGCGGGGAAGGGGTGTGAGGGATGTGTTCCGGGAAATTCGGGAGACACGGTCGAGGGCGTCCTGGACCACTGTAGGGGGGAAGTTGCGGTGCTTGAAAAATGAGGACTTTTGAGATGTATGGGAGTGGAATGTCTCATCCTGGGAGCAGATGCAGCGGAGGCGAAGGAATTGGGAATAGGGGATGGCATTTTTGCAGGAGGGTGGGTGGGAGGAGGTGTATTCCAGGTAGCTGTGGGAGTCAGTGGGCTTGAAATGGACATCTGTTTCTAGGTGTTTGCCCGAGATGGAGACAGAGAGGTCCAGGAAGGAGAGAGAAGTGTTGGAGATGGTCCAGGTGAACTTCAGGTTGGGGTGGAAGGTTTTGGTGAAGTGGATGAACTGTTCGAGCTCCTCGTGGGAGCTCGAGGCGGCGCCGATGCAGTCATTAATGTAACGGAGGAAGAGGTGTGGTTTAGGGCCAGTGTAGGTACGGAAGAGGGATTGTTCCACGTAACCTACAAAGAGGCAGGCATAGCTTGGGCCCATGCGGATATCCATGGCCACCCCCTTTGTCTGTCGGATGTGGGAGGAATTGAAAGAAAAGTTGTTGAGGGTGAGGACGAGTTCGGCTAAGCGGATGAGGGTGTCGATAGAGGGGGATTGGTCAGTTCTGCGGGACAGGAAGAAGCGGAGGGCCTTTAGGAAATCAGCATGGGGAATACAGGTGTATAGGGACTGGACGTCCATAGTAAAAATGAGGTGTTGGGGTCCGGGGAATTGGAAGTTCTGGAGGAGGTGGAGGGCGTGGGTGGTGTCACGGACGTAGGTAGGGAGTTCCTGGACCGAGGGGGTGAAAATAGAGTCTAGGTAGGTGGAGATGAGTTCGGTGGGGCAGGAGCAGGCGGAGACAATGTGTCGACCAGGGCATTCAGGTTTGTGGATTTTGGGGAGGAGATAGAAGCGGGCGGTGTGGGGTTGGGGAACGATGAGGTTGGAGGCTGTGGGTGGGAGGTCACCTGAGGTGATGAGGTTGTGCATGGTTTCGGAGAATATTCAGTAAATGGTAGAACCCTGAAGAGTACTGATAGGCAGAGGGATGTGTGTGTCCAGGTACACAGGTCACTGAAAGTGTCTACGCAGGTGGAAAAGGTAGTCAACAAGGCATATGGCATGCATCTCCTTCATTGGACTGGGCACTGAGTTTAAAAATTGGCAGGTAATGTTGCAGCTTTATAAAACCTTAGTTCAGCCGCATTTGGAATATTGTGTTCAATTCTGTTTGTCACACTACCAGAATGACTTGGTGGCTTTGGAGAGGGTAGAGAAAAAATTTACTAGGATGTTGCCTGGTATGGAGGTAATTAGCTATGAAGAGAGGCTGGAGAAACTTGGGTTGTTCTCATTGGAACGATGGGGGTTGAGGGCGACCTGATAGAAGTCCACAAGATTATAAAGGGCATCGACAGATTGGTCGGTCAGAAGCTTTTTCCCAGGTTGGAAAAGTCAGTTGTTTGGGACCATGGTTTCAGGTGCGAGGGGCAAGGTTTTAAGGTGATGTACGAGGCAGGTTTTTTACACAGAGCATGGTGGGTGCCTGGAACTCGCTGCTGGGTGAGGTAGTGGAAGCAGATATTGTAGTGACTTTTAAAGGCCGTCTTGACAAATATATGAGTAGGAAGGGAATAGAGGGATATGGTCCCCAGAAGGATGGGGGTTTTTATTTATGACAGGTAGCATGTCGGTGCAGGCTTGGCGGGCCGAAGGGCCTGTTCCTGTACTGTAATTTTCTTTGTTCTTTGGAAGTGGGGAGTGCAACGAATCTGACAGATTGATTGATTGTCATTAAAATTATGTATTAATTAAAATTGTGTTTTAATATGTAATAAAAAGCTTGGTTTACGAGCAGTAACGGCAGAGCATAGAAGGCAACGGATGTACAGATCAAAAAGACTTAGACCAAGGCAGACAAGTTGTAACGCACAAGCATGTGCTAGGCAAGACCAACATTTGCAAGATCAGCATCGTTTGAGGCGAGAGAGTCCATTCGTCAGCCCAGCGATGGTCAGGAAGTAGCTGTCCCTGAACCTACGTGTGCGTGCGCGTGTTCAGGCTTCATTATCTGCTGCCTGATAGAAGAGGTTGTTGAAGATCATTACCTGGGTGCGATTGGTCTTTGATGATGTTGGCAGACTTTCCATGGCAGTGAGCCATGAAAATGGTGTCCATGGATGGAAGGTTGGCTTCCATGATAGTCTAAACTGTACACACCATCTTCTGTCGTTTGTTATGACCCAAGGCAGGGCAGTTGCCATACCAGGCCATTATGCACCCGGACACTATGCTTTCAATGGTGTATCTGTAGAAGTTGCTGAAGGACCGTACAGATATGCCAAACTTCCTGAGCCACCCAAGGAAGAAGGAGGGTCGTTCTTCCTCATTGGCTGTCACGTTTACGTCGATGTCCAGGACCGGTTGTTGGTTATCATCACTCAAAGGAACTTGGTGCTCGCCACCCTCTCACCTCAGTTCAATTGATATAGACGGGAACGAGTTCAATATTTGGCTTCAATAATTTATATCAGTATCTGAGCTGTCTTAAGGAGGAGGTGCAGGAGGGAGACTCTGTGCTCCCTTCCTGGGAGGTGATGGAGACAATGTGTTATGATCCCACCCTCCTGCTCACCGAAACCATGGGGATTCCATTTGTACTAGCTCGATACAGAAGGGAGATGGCGTCAGGGACACGGTTTCTAAGCTGTGCCAGGTGGAAATGGAACTGACAGTGGGTTTAAAGTGAGAATTACCCTTCACTGAAAATTGTTCCTTACTTGATTGGTGGGACGTGTATGTTTTGGAATCTACACACAAGTCGTCCCCGTTCTCTCCGGCTCGTGCCAGGATCCACTCCACATGGCGGGGGGAGTTGGGGTGAGTGAACAGAGGTTAGGCACTCCACCACCCAGCTTGGCCCTTTTTGTTCTATTGCAAGCTGTTTCTCCTGGAATGAAAGCAAAAGAAGGAGTGAGTGAAGGTGAAAGTTGGTGACCCTGCTGTTAGTGCTGGTGTAGGTTTGGGGAAGTTTTTAGGAAGAATTGTGAGGTGACAGAGTGATTCAGTTGACAGTGTTCAATCCATGCAGTGTTATTAGTGTCGGGGATTTAGTGGAAGCAAGACTGAGAGAGTGTGCTTGTGAGAGTGAAAGAGTGAGAGAAAGAGAGAGAGGGCAAAATGGGGAGGGAAGGTGCTGTATGCAGGAGTGAGAGTGGTGAAGCATGAGACTTGTTCGGGGGTAGGTGCCATAACAGATATACAGTGAGCGTGTGGGAGCAGAAATGATATGGTGGCACTTATCCTGGAGAGTGGGGGAGGTTATTGATGCTTGTATTGCTGGTCGTTTCTTCAGACTGCAGATACTGCGGTGAGCTGGGTGGTGAGCTCAGACATTTTTTGATGGGTCTCGTGGTGTGACCTCCTCTGGGAAGAGAATGGTCCTTTTCTGTCCTAGCACGTCCACCAGGACCTTCGTGCAACCTGTCAATGAATCATGGCGCTGTTGGCCTTTATATGCTAGGCTTGCAGCAAACTGAGCACAGCAGCACCAAACTGAGAAAACTCAACCGTGTGCCCATTGGCTTTTCAATGATGGCACCTGTGCTGGGGATCATTCAATATCCAGGGGTATCCGGGCAATGGGAAGTAGCTTCAGCTTTGTTGGATGGGAGAATCGGGCTGGCATTGAATGAAATGGATGCCATGGTGTAGGGTAGGTAGGTCATGCAGGGAGTTCGATAAGGTAGTACCAGAAAGCTAGCCCGGCCTCGCAGAGAGAAAACCTCCATCAAACCCAATGAAAATGACACTACCAGATTATTCTAAGCTTCATCCCAATGAGTCGAATACTGTGCTGACTCCACTCCCAGTTGCAATGTTGCAGAACAAAATCTCGTTCAATCCTCTCTATCATCTGAACAGACACTAAATCTTATTTATCAATCATTCCTGGATTTGAGAGGCTAAGTGGCTTCCTATTGTTTCTCTGTAAAAGGCTAAAGGTGCTGAATGGCCTCCTATTACACTGTGACAGTTTTGGGAGGTAGAGTAGCCTCTTCCTGTTCCTGTGCAACAGGCATAAGGATCTGAATGGCCTCTTCCTGTTCCTCTGTAATAGGCTCAAGAGAGGCTGATTGGGTTATTATTACTCTGTAACAGTCTTGAGAGGCTGAATGACCTCCCCTTATTCCTGTGTCACAGACTGGAGAAGCTGAATGGCCTCCTCCTGTTCCAATGTAGCAGTGTTGCGGTGTTGAATGGCCTTCTCCTCTTCCTGTGTAACAGAGTTCAGAGGATGAATGGCCTTCTCCTGTCCATCTGTAACAGGCTTGGGACATTAGATGATGCAGCAACTCGTGGATAATGAGCAGCCGTTAAACTGTATCTGATAGAGGTCCCTCCCTTCCTCTTGACAGAAACACAAAGAACACAATGAGAAGTGCCCTCTCAGTACCACCTCGTGCAGCTGCAGTAACACTTCTCTATGTTTTGAATGATTCCCTTCGCAAACTGAGCCAAAATTCCAGCTTTCCACATCTTCAAGTGGTAATAAGCTGTGTTTGGGCTGAATGGCCTCTACCTATCTCTCTGTAACAGGCACATGGTGACAGACTTGCTTCCCTCTATTTCTGAGCAGCAGTTGCAATGCTCTTAATGAAAGGATTTAATAATAGGGCACTTAAAACTAAGAGCAGCATTTAGCAAATTCAATGAACATTAAATATTGTTACCCTGGGTTATGGTCACTAGAAATTTCCCCACCAGCCATTTTTATGCAGCTGGTCAGTTACTTTATCCTTGTCTCCTTTTATAAATAGGGTGAGGCATAGACAACCCTGCAGTGATCTGGCACTGCTCCCACGTACAAGGAAGAAAAATTAAAAAGATTGAAAGATTCACGGTAATTCCTTCAGTAACCATCATATATTACATCCAGACCGAGTAAGTGTTCTCTTTTACTGTGAAATGAAAAGTGATGTTAGGAAGAGGCTAACTGAACCAGTTTGTTTGGTGAATGCGATTAATGTCAGTCTCTAGGGAGTCTAATTATCCAAGCAGAGAATTTCCATTTTTTAGCGATAAATGGGCTCTGTTCAAAGTGTTATCCCATAATATGAGCAGGAGCACCATTGACAGCATGAACAGGGGTCAGCAGCTGTAGAGAGAGGGGGAGAAGAGATCAAAATCTGAGAACATTAGACTGAAATGTTCCAACAATTAATCAGAATCTGACAGCAAAAGACTGCAATGTTAGAACAATGGATAGGAGTTTATCCTAGAGTGTTTGGTATCTTTCTACCTATTATGATGGGATGTCATTATCATTGCAGAACCCAAATGCACTTTTGATTATTCAACGTTTATATCGTCCTTTCCTGGCAATCGTTGGCGTACCTGACAGGTCTCACTGTCCCGTTATTATTTCGATGAACCAGGTACAACTGTACTACTGTTCGTTTCATTTACTCTGCACTCCTTGCTCCTGCTATTATTCCTGCTGAGACTCTGAATCCCGATACTTATTTTGCAAACCACTAACTGCATCAGTGAACTTGTTCACTCACTCTCTCTTTCTGCTTCTGGTAGTGTCCTTTGTGGGTCTCGATGTTGACCGACAGAGTTCCAGCTATGAACCATGATTCATTGTATCACTGACTTGTTATCTAAATATTAGGAGAATGGAGGTCACCATATTCTGTTTTGGTTACAAACTCTATTTCCTTCCTCTGACTCCACCCCATCCCTGGCCAATATCTGAGGCAGAAACAAACGAGACACAACTGTGGTGATCCCTTTGGCCGCCAATTGATTCCTGACACATACCCTGACCATTCCTAATTTTAACTACAGACATCTACAGAATGTAGCTCACTGTTTCAACCTATGTGCAATTTGAGCCTTGAGTTATAAAATACAGTCTTAATGACGCCAATAATCAGCTGCTGACAATCCCAGGTTCAAACATGCAGAGCAAATCTGAGTCAATACTCTATGGCTCATATCCAAACACACACCAAAATCCCCTGTCATTCCTATGCGCACTGATCTATGTTGCTATTGGGTCTAACAATGCCTTTATTTTAATATTCTCAACGAATTATCACATATATTCATGAAACCTCCCGCAGTCTCTCTCTTTGTCAATTACCCAAACCTCTGTCAGTTGTTCATATTTCAACCGATTTCTTCTGACCGTACTCTGTTTCAGCAATGATTTTCACGTCTACTGTCGCCCTCCCGCTGCCATCACATGCAGTACAGAGACATAAACCCATTGCCTTGTTTTGTTGCAATGGAGAAGTAGAGAAATGCATTTATAGGAACACCTCCACTAACTTTTCAATAACAGGAGTCAATCAGAAGCCCCTGAGCTACAAGATGCCTGGCCCTTTTCTATACTCAAGGAGAATTCCTCACATTACTGACCACACGATAAGCTAAGAGGGACAAACACAAGTGTTCAGCGGCCAGACACAGACTATGTTTCAAAGTCGTGTCTCAATGCTGCTGAAACCCCCTGTCTAACATGGAGCACCATACGGGACACACTGGGAAGCCTTCATACACCATTTCGTTCGTTCTGAATGAAGAGCAAATGGGTATTCTCGAGATTACTCCCACAGATGGCAAGATTGTCTGATGAGAAAACTCGTTCTGTGTTCTCCAGAGTTTCAAAGAGTGAGAGTGATCACAGTAAAACTTAGAAAATTCACACAGACGGGATTGACTAACGCAGGGGCATGGAGAAGAACAAGCAGGTGAGACGAGGGAGAATCCGAAAATATTCTACATGTACATCAAGTGGAATAGGATAACCAGGGAACAATTCGGACCTATCAGAAACAAAGGGGCAATCTGTGTGAAGCTGGAGAGCAATGATAGATGAATATGTCGCGTCTATTTTAATTGGAAGAAGGAGGATTCGGGGACAGAATTTAAGAAGATGTACTGTAAAGCCCTTGAGCAGATGAATATACGATGCAAGCAGGAATTAATGGTTTTGGCTAGTATAAAATTGGACAAATCCCCTAGACCGGCTGATTTGCATCACAGGAACCTGTAGCAGACAAGAGAGTGGGATCCACATTTATAAGAATCGCCACAGGGGAGGTGCCAGAGGTCTGGAGAACAGCTAATGTGGTTCCTCTTTACAGGAAGGATTGCAGAGATAGACCAGTCAACAATAGACCAGTGAGGATCAGATCAGTGTTAGGAAAACCGTTGGAGAAAATGGGAAATGAGAAAATTGATCTGCATCTAGAGATGCAAGGTTTGATCAGGGATAGTCATGATGACTTTATCAGAGGGAAGTCATACCTAACAAATTGGATTGATTTCTTTCAAGATGGTCTTTTACATGGTTTTTCAGCGAGGCCTTTTGACAAAGTCCCACATGGGAAACTGTTAAAGAAAGTAAAACGCAATGGTATCTATGATAATTTGGCAAATCACAGTCAAAATTGTCTTAATTGCAGGAGACAGAGGACGGTGTTGGAAGGCTGTTTATATTACTGGAGACCAGGTCCTTGATGAGACCATACCTCGAACATTGTGCGGTATTGTGTGCAGTTTTGGTCTCCTTACCTCATAAAGGATAAACCTGACAATGAGGCAGTGCAGTGAAGGATGACCAGACTGATCTCTGGGATGGCAGGCTTATTGTTTGAGCAGAGTTCGAGTCAATTGGGCTGAAATTCCATGACGTTTAGGAATATAAGTGAAGATATCAGTGTATTATATAAAACTGTCACAGAGTGAGACAGTTTGGAAGCAGAGAAAATAATGCCCTTGGCTGGGACGTCTAAAATAAGGGCCCACAGTATAGGTACAGGCAGGCCACTGTGCAATGAGATGAGAATTAATGTCTGCATACAGAGGCTGGTGAACGTGGGGAATACTCTGCTACACAAGGCTGTGGAAGCCAGGCACTGATTATAAATAAGGATTTCTTGGCACTCAATGGTTGGGCAGAGAACAGGAGCATGGGATGGGGACAGAGGATCAGCATCATTATGTTGAGTGGTAGAGGAAAATCAATGGACCGAGGAACTATTGCAGTTTCTACATTATATATATTTTTTCCCAATGATTAATCACACTAAGGGATGTGTGCACTGTGTGGGAGATGTGTATTGGAAAGATGTTCAGCCACGAACTAGAATGGGGAATGCTAAATGGGTTGAATGGCCTTCTCCTTCCCGATGTTTCTATGTCATCTGTGGGAAAGCTCTTTAAATGTTTTCACAAGCTCTCAGATGTCAGGAAAGAGGTCTCTGCAGGCTCGACACGACAGTGTTTGATTTTCCCTTTTCTGATACCAAGGATGGGTGTTCCATCCGGTCATATTCTTTAAGATGTCAGAGCAGTTTGATACAATTGATTGTCTTGCTTGGCTGTTGCAGAGAACATTGAAGAGTTGATCACATGTCTGTGTGTCTGGAGACGCTTTTCGGTCAAGCCAGGACAGCAAGGTAGATTTGCATCCTGAAAGAACATTGTTGAAACAATTTTATGTTCACAATCGATTTTGGCTTCAAGGTCACTTTTACTGACACCAGATTTGAGATTTCGATATTTTATTAATTGTTTTTAACATCCCCCATCTGCCAAAGCATTAGCCTAGTCGGGATTAGAAATCCAATGATATTTCCACAACAGCACCATCTCTACATGGGGAACTATCGGAAATCACACGGAGCAGGTTATTTCTGTGCTGCCTGACAGCTCTGTCAAACCAACTTCCAACAATTCGCAATCGTGATGAGACTAAGGGCATGGCAATTGGTCAGATTGCAATTACGCTCCTCTTAGCAAACTGGACATAGCTGATTAATTTGCCACATTGCCAGGTAGATGTCTGAGCTGGAGTTGGAATGAAACAACTTCCCCCAGAGGCACGGCTTGTTGTGCAGCAAACGTCTTCAGTCCTTTTGCAGGAATGGCATCAGGGCCAGTTATCTTTTTCGGATCTTTACTTCTTTTTTTTTTACTTGGTATCATGTGCAGCGAATCTAATTGGTTGAAGACTGGCATCTGTGATTTTGTGGACGTCATGATGAGGATGAGGTGAATCATCCATTCTATACTTTTGGTTGAGGATGGTGCAGATACTACATCCTTGAAGTTGCTCTGATGTGCATGGCTGCTCTATTGTTTAGAATGGGGGTATTTCTGGAACCCTCCCCTCCAGGGAAATGTTTAACTGGCCTTGAAGATGGCCTAAAAGCCTTCCACTTCTTCCTCTCCCGCAGGCTCGACCAGTTCCCCTCCACCGATACCCTTATCCACCTAACCAAACTCATCCTTACCCTTAACAGCTTCTCCTTCAACTCCTCCTACTTCCTACAGACCAATGGGGTGGCCATAGGTACCAGCATGGGCCCAAGCTATACCTGCCACTTTGTTGGATACGTGGAACGGTCCCTCTTCCGCAGCTACACTGGCACTATCCACCCCCACTCTTCTTCTGCTCCATTGATAACTGTATCAGTGCCGCCTTGTGCTTCCACGAGGAGCTTGAACCGTTCATCAACTTTGCTAACTCCTTCTACCCCAATCTCAAGTTCAGCTGGACCATCTCTAATACCCCTCTCTCCTTCCTGGACCTCTCTGCTTCCATCTCTTGTAACTACCTAGAAACTGATATCTGTTTCAAACCCACCAACTCCCACAGCTACCTAGACTACAGCTCTTCTCACCCACCTTCCTGCAAGAATGATATCCCCTATTCACAATTCCTTCGCCTCCGCCGCATTTGCACCCAAGATGAGGCATTCCACTCCCGGACATCCCAGATGTCCTCGTCTTTAAAGGACTGCAATTTCCCTCACCCCGCAGTGGCCTAAAATGCCCTCGACCGCATCTCTTGCGTTTCCTGCACCTCAGCACTCACACACCCTCCCCACAACAAAAACAAAGAGAGAATTCCCCCAGTCTTCACGTATCGCCCCATCAACCTTCGGATTCAATACATCGTTCTCCACCACAGCCGCCACCTGCAATCGGACCCGACTACCAAGGATATATTTCCCTCCCCACCTTTATCTGCCTTCTGCAGGGACCGCTCTCTCCGCGACTCCCTCGTCCTCTTCACACTCTCCACCAGCCCACCCCCCCGGCACCTTTCCCTGCAACCGCAGGAAGTGTTACACCTCCCCCGTCACCTCCATCCCAGGCCCCAAGAAAACCTTCCACATTAAACAGATGTTCACCTACACATCCGCTAATGTGACCTATTGTATCCGCTGTTCGCGATGTGACCTCCTCTACATCGGGGAAACCAAGAGGAGGCTTGGACACTGCTCTGTGGAGCACCTACACTCCCAACTTAGTGACCAACCCCCACCCCCACCTCATACCTGCACTCACCTAACCTCTACTAACCTCGACCCCGCCTCCTCACCCTGTTCGTGATCCCTCCCACTTCCCCGCCCCTCCTCCTCACTAACCAACCTCCATCCCATCTCCCAACCTACTCTCACCTTTACTGGCGTCATCCCCGCCTCCTTGACCTTTCCTTCCTCTCTCCACTATCTGCTCCATTGTCTACCTTCTAGCACCGCCTCCCCCTCTCTCTATTTATATCAGAGCACCTTTCCCCTCCTCCATTTCTGAAGAAGGGTCCAGACCCGAAACAACAGATTTCCTGCTCCTCTGTTGCTGCCTGGCCTGCTGTGTTCATCCAGCTCCACACCTTGTTATCTCGTACTCCAGCTCAGCCGTTCCTACTACCCCATCAACGTTTACGACTGATTGTAGCAGGATTGTTGGTCTGTTGACCTTACAATAATTTCACCCCGTCTGGAATGCTTTAATTCTGCTGTTTCTAATACAAGCAGTCGAATGCGGTCGCTATAACGGGTTGTGATCAGTTTTAGGTTCAGATGGTTCTGACCCTGGCATGTTTGCCTGTACTCGTCATTGACCCATTGATCAACTTCATGGTAATCATAGACTGAGGGATTATCCGGGACAAAAAGTCACAGATTCTGGTGGAATACAATTCTGCTTCTGCTGCCACTGCTGTGGTTTACATCACCACATGAATGCCCAGTTTTGAGCTGCAATAAGTGCGATGTAATGTTCCTTCTTCAGACCGAGTCCCCATTGCCCTTGTACGCAGTGACCTACTCTGTTTTCTGATGTGGTAACACTTCAATTTTAATATTCTCATTCTTCTGACGGACTTTCCATGGTGTCGAGCCTCCAATTTGTCACATTCCTCAAAACCTTTTGACATATTCATCTGAACCTTTTCCCTTCCAGTAGAGGCATCGTTAGGCAGCACGGTGCATCAGTGGTTAGCACCGCTGCTTCACAGCTCCCGGGATGTAGGTTTGATTCCACCTTTGGGGACTGTGTGTGTGGAGTTTGCATATTCTCCCAGTGTCTGCTTGGGGTTCCTCGAGGTGCTCCGGTTTCCTCCCACAGTCCAAAGATGTGCGGGCTAGGTGAATTGGGCATGCTAAATTGCCCATCGTGTTGAGGAATGTGTAGATTAGGTGGGTAGTAGGGGGCTGGGTCTGAATGGGATGCTCTGAGGGTCGGTGTGGACTTGTTAGTCTGGAGGATTTGTTTCCACACAGTAGGAAGGTTTTTAAAGTGCATGTTTCTCTCCCTGACCATGATTAAGAGCTCTGTAGTGCCAATAATGCCAGCATTATGTCGTTTGGAACCAATGCACTTGTGCACCTTGCACTGTCATTCACTTCTCAATGTACGGTGATCCATGTTGGACAGGGAGTTTGAGCAACATTGACACAAGTTTTTGGAATTTATTCGAAAACACAAATTACTGAAGAAATTAAGCAGGTCCGGCAGCATCTGTACAGTGAAAGCAAAGTTAAGCTGTTGGATCCAGTGATGCCTTTTCAAAGCTCCCAGTTTCTTCAGCTATTTTTCTTTTTTCAGATTTCCAGCATCCGCGACTCCTTGTTTTGTTGAAAATTCAGTTAGTGCCGATTCATTTCTGGAGAAATTCAGCAGGTCTTGATCATCTGTGGAGTGTTAAGGTTTCAAGTCCAGCGAGACCCTTCTTCAGAACTGAAAAGGATTGGGAAATGATCTTTTCAATATCTTGACAGAGGTGGAGGAGGGGTGACAGAAAACAGAGGGTGTGGGGGTGCAGTGCAAAATACAGATGGGCTTTTAATTGTGCTAAAAGAGAAGCAGATGTACAATGGGAGTAAATGAAGGTCTGAATGGGGGAAGATGGGTTCTCTCTATTGAGTGCAATGTTAATAAGACACAAACAAGACAAGGTCACATCGTCTGCATCATATTGCGTTTACCATGTCTCCGTTACTAGCTCTGAAAGTCTTGCGCATGTATGAACAATCTTATCTATCTGCACACACACACTCATTAAACAGAGTATATAAAATCATTTCTCCTCCATTCCATTTCAAACTATCGTGTTTTGTTTACATTGACAGTCGCCATTTCTTCAGCCAAATTTATTCTGCTTCTTTCTCTGCGTTTTATTTTATTCCGTCTATGAAAATGAAATTGGCTAATGGACGATATCACGTTAGTCCTGTCAAGTCTGCACAGCCACTGTCTCCTCTTCCTTACTGTTTCTTAATCAATCACATATTGTCTCTGACCCTTTACTCCCAATAAGCAAAGCAATTGGAAATGTAATGTTTACTTTTGGGCTAAGGCCAAAAAATCGGTAAAGAAAAGCTGTATAAACTGTGAAAAAGATGTTTGCAACTTTAGAAGCAAATTATTGAAAGCATTGTGTTCAAAATTAAATGTTGCCTTATTAGGGCAGTGAGAGGAAAGTTCAGCGAAATCCACATTTCCTGTCTTTCTCCAGGCAGTTGTGTCCAGAGACAGTTTTTAGATTGGCTGTTGTTGTGGTGGAGGGGAATTCAGTGCATTAACAACCTCTCGATTGGCTCTTAGCTAAACGGTTACATGTGCCATCATATGTGGATAACCCAGCAGAATCATCGAACCTGTGCAGAGAAAGCATCACATTTCTCCTCTATCTCTGTCACTGTTAGAGTAATTGGAGATGGGTCCTAAGACCAATAGCAGGCAATGTCAGCGTCCCACTCAGACCAGGTATTGTTGTTACATTAAAAGTGTCAGAGTGAAAGGGATTAACTGGAGCTGTTTGTTCCGTGACTCGAATTAATGTCAGTCTCCATGGATACTAACTGTGTCACTGGAGAGTTTCCCTCTTCTATTAATAAGGGTTTTCTTCCAAAGCGTTATCCCATAATATCAGTGGCTGTGTCATCCTCAACATAATTGGGATGTTCCAATTATGGATCAGAATGTGAGAACAATGGACTGGAATGTTCCAACAACGGATCAGAATCTCAGAACCATAGGCGGGAATGTTACGACAACGTACCAGAATCTGAAAGTAATAGATTGGAATGTTTCAACAATGGACAGGAGTTTATTCTACGGCCTTTACTGGCTTTCTTTCGATCAGTACCATTAATATTGCAGATCGAAGCTGCACTGCGGATTATTCAAGTGGGTTACTATCCCATCCTCGCTTTTGTTGGTGTTCCCAGTAAGTCATTCTATCTCTGTCCATTTACTAATTCTGTCAAACTTTGTGAACAGCATCTCAATTTCTATGTTCTGTTTTTTTTTTGGCGAAGATGGAAACTATTGTATTCACTTTCAATTACAAACTCAAGTCTTATTCCATGGTTTTTTTCACCTTCACTTACAAACATCACAGGTGGAACAAAAGTGTTCATAACCACCATTGGCCCATTTTGTCCTGAGCTGATTTATATCACAATATTCCCTTTATCACCAATAATATTCCAGGTTTTTACTTCTGCCTTAGTGCTGTTTCTGAATAAACTATAATCTTCTCCTTTCCAGTTGCAGTTCTCTTCCGGCCACACTTGCAGTTACTAAAAATTTGATTGTATACTTATTCTTATCTCTACCTGGACCTATGTCAGTTGTAAAGTGTGAAGCCAGTTTGATTCTAAAATTGAGGTTGTCACATCTTTGTGTCACTGAATTAGAATCCCTACAGTGTGGAAACAGGCCTGTCGGCCCACCCATTCCCATTCCCTTATCAGGCACACACACACACACCTGAACACGATGAGCAATTTAGCATAGAAAATCCACCTAACCTGCACATCTTTGGACTGTGGGAGGAAACTCGAGCACCCGGAGGAAACCCACGCAGACACAGGGAGAATGCGCAAACTCCACACAGACAGTCACCTGAGGCTAGAATCGAACGCGGGTCGCTGGAGCTGTGAGGCTACAGCGCTAACCACTGAGCCACCGTGATGCCCTAAATGGTTCCTGCATAACACGTCGATGGCCATCAAATGAGAGTTTCAATGAACTGTTTAGATTCTAGAACTCTCCGAGCAGGAGTGGGTGCCATTTCCATCATCTCCGAAGTGCAGTGCTCCAATGTATTCATTTGGTGACAGAGGCCATCTCTCTTCACCTAACCTCAATGACATGGGGATCAGGGCAATACATTACTTCTGTCTCCACAGAAGAAGATACAGAAAATCTTCCAGACATTCTACAGGACAGAATGACTGTGAAAATGAGTAACTGTGGGAGATTAGAATTAATAAAGAGGAATTACTCAAAACTAATTCAACTGAAGTTTGGTATGTTGCTCTGGTACATCCCAGAGTATAC
The DNA here is from genome assembly GCA_024137785.1 of Ginglymostoma cirratum. Taxonomy (NCBI): domain Eukaryota; kingdom Metazoa; phylum Chordata; class Chondrichthyes; order Orectolobiformes; family Ginglymostomatidae; genus Ginglymostoma; species Ginglymostoma cirratum. The sequence continues at coordinate 3,158,070 of JAHRHZ010000134.1, forward strand.
ATGGGGGTGGTAATAGAGCTAGTGAAAGAGTTACAGGGTCATACAGCTCTTCAGTCCAACCAACCCATGTCAAATATAATCCTACACTATCCTCGACCCACCTGCCTGTGCTTGGCCCATATCTCTCCTCCTGTTTCCTATTCATGTACTTATCCAAATGTCATTTAAAACTTGTAACTGCTGGAAAGAATTGTTGATTACCATTCAAAGTTCTTTTGATTCTGGAATTTCTGTTTCCTACACAATGGAAAGTAGCTGTTATGACCCAAGTAAAATCTGGAGTGGGAGGGAAAACAAAATAAAATTAAATTTGGACAACTTGATGTCTGTTATGAGGAAAATGTTGGAATCTTTTATGAAGATCGTGAAAACTAGACGCTTGGGGAATCATGATAAGACTTGGCAGAGTAAACTTAGATTCAGGAAAAGGAAATCATCTTTGGTAAACCTGTGGAGTTTGTGTTAATTAAAGCGTCCATAAATTTCAGATGTGAGTCCAAATTATCCCTAGAAATGTCTTCCATTGCTGCTTCACCATCGTCCCTGCTAAGATTCTAGCCCTATTAACTCTGGCCAGTTCCTCCCTCATGATTTTTTAAGTTTCATTACTCAATTATAATCGTTTCACATCAAATGTGAGCAATACATTTAAACTGAAAGTGGGAGGTTTGAGACACAAGCCATGGAGAAAGATTGGAGTATTTACTAACCCGATATATGTAATGTATGTTTGAGGGATAGAGAAATAGAGAGAGAATATGGATGATGAGATGTAAAAAGAGAGAAAACAAGATTATCGACAGAAGTAGATGTACTTTCCAATTTGTTTTGGTAATTCCTGTGTGTTGTGGTTCCTTGTCCAGTGCATGTCTGACTGAGTAATATGTATTTAATAGTTGAAGCATTCACAAATGAGAACGAGTGGGACTGGTGTATTTGAATTTACAGAATACTTTTGACATGGTTCACACAGGTGAGTGAGTAAAGCTGGAGTCCAGGGATAAGGGGAAATATACTACATGGATTGAGTATTGTTTAGTTGAGACAATATAGAGAGTCGACCCCTTTTCCAGACTAAATGCCGTTACTTATGGGGTATCACATGTATCAATGTTTGGACCATAGTAATTTGAAACGCAAACAAACAATTTGGATGTGGCTAGCAATAGCGTACATCTCATTTTGTAATAATTAAATGGTGCGAGGTTGGGAAGTGTTGTTGTCCAAAAGGACCTGCATGTCCTTGATCATTGGTCACCAAAAATAATACATACAGGGGTATCAGGACATACAGGGAAGTACATGGTATGTTGTCCTTCATTATAAGACGATTCAAGTACATAAATAAAACCATCTTTCTGAACTTGTAGAGCACTGATGAGAGAGTATTTAGGGGCATTTTGTACAGATTTGATCATTTTTTTAAGGAAAGATCTCCTTGCCACAGACACGGTACAAATGGGCATCACCATTCTAATCCCTGAGATGATGGTACCATGAGGAGAGAATGAAGAAACTGAGTGTTTAGTAGCGCTGTGAGAGAATAAGAGGTAATTGCATTAAACATTGAGTGTTGGTGGTGAACACATATGTCCAAAAAAGACATTGATAAGGTGAGAAATTCCATACATTACCCATATAAATACATGTGGGTTTTACATGTAAAATGACATAGAGACCCATAGCAATTCAGAGCGAAGCGCTGACTCTGAATGAACTCTCCCCACATTAATGTGTGACCCTACACTGAATGTCATGTTGTTCACAATGCTGACATCAGCCATAATACCCTCCTTCTGAAATGGTTAGCCATCCCAACCAGATTCTGATCTCCATAGAGAACACAAGTCTGTCTTTTCAGAGGATGCCACCTTGAGACTTTGCACAAAACATTAGGCTTCCCACCTCACTGCTGTGAAACTTCATTAAAGTACCACATGTGTACCACGAAAAATAGAGACACGAGGAACATCGTGAAGCAGACTATCTGTGCAGCCTCTGCTCCATTTGCTTGTCATGTTGGAGCATCAGCTACCTCACTCTGTTTCCATGTAAGTGACTGTAGGGGTTCAATGGCCTCCTCCTGTTCATATGTCAGTGAATCAAGGGGCTGGACAGCAGGACCAAGTACCTAATTGGGCTTCCCCGGGTTTCTGTGTAACAGCTCGATGTGCAAACTCGCGTGACAATGCTGTAACTATAACATGTTATTTTGTCCTCGTTTCTTTTAAGAGAGGGATTGAACGAGCAACACAAAGCTGTCCAGTTAAGACCACTTGAGTAAATAGGTTGAGAGGCCTCAGATTCTTTTTTAATGCAGCCTGAATGAGTGTGAAAAGCTCTCACAGATTAGAATTTCGGAGTTTTGCTTTCCAGTTGCACCAGTAGCTATTGGTGTCTCAACCGAGTTGGAAGCTTTAGTGAATGTTCTCTGGTTGCAGAATTTTCTGTGGATGATTTTTTTCTCCTCCTGGATTGGAGACCTGCATGTGAGAACCTGAGTCTGAATTTTATTTCTTGCCAAAGTGTGTGTTTATGGGCTGTTGCCATATTGGAACAGTTAATTAGTAATAGTTGCTGTAACGATTACGTTGTTAGGTGTTCCCGCAGAGTTAGGTTATTTAAATTCCTCTTCCTTTGGTTCTTTTTAACTACAGTGTTTAAATAAATTGTGTTTTGCTTAACATCTGTCAACTATTTCATTACCTTAGCTCTGAATAAATTTCAACAGAAAGGCATCACAGACTTCTGTGGAAGAGAATTACCACTCCAAATGCCCTTTTAGAATTCCTTCTTATCCATCTTATAGAATCAGAAAGTCACACAGCACAGAAACAGACCAGTTAGTCCAACTTGTCCACGCTGACTCGATATGTAGTCTGATCTATTTCCATTGACCAATATTTGGTCAATATCCCTCTAAACATTTCCTATTCATATACCAATCAAGATACTTTTCGACTGTGTAATTGCACGCACCTTCACCACTTCTGACAGCACTTTCTTTGTTCACTCACAACTCTCTGCGTGAACATGTTGACCTAAGTTCCCTCCTAAGTCGTTCCCCTCTCACCTTCAACCTTAGCACTTTACTTTTGGCCTCCCCTGTCCTGAGAAATGGACCTTGGCTATTCAAACTATTCATGCCCCTCATGATTTTATAAACCTGTGTCATGTCACTCCTCAGCCTCTGACACTCCAGGGGAAAACACTTCAAGCTGTTCATCCTCACTCTACATTTCAAGTTATCTAGTCCAGGAACATCCTTGTAAATCTTTTTCTGCACCCTCTCAAGGTTAGCAACTTCCTTCCTTTAACAGAGCCAATCAAAATGTGTACAGTATTCTTAAAGTGGCCTCATCATCGTTCTGTACAGGAGCAACATGCCATCCCAACTCCGATAGTCGATGCTCTGACTGATTGAGGCAGTCGTGACAAATGTGTCCTTCCCTACCCTGACTACCTGCTACTCCGCTTTCAAGGAACTATGTGCATACATCCAAGGCTTCTTTATTCGGCAACACTCCCCAGGACCCATGAAGCGTATAACTCCTGCCCTGCTTTGCCTTACCAAATGCAAAACCTCTCATTTATCTAAATTAAACCCCAACAGCCACTCCGTGGCCCATTGGTTCATCTGATCAATGTCCCATTGCACTCTGGGATAATCTTCACCACTGTCCACTACACCATTTTTTGATGTCATCTGTAAACTTACCAACTATGCCTCTGACATTCACATCCAAATCCTTTATATTAATGATGAAAAGGAATGAACTCAGCACTGATACTTGTGGTACACAGCTGGTCACAGGACTCCAATCTGGAAAACAATCCTCCACCTTCAAGACAATTTTGAATTCATTTGTCTATCTCCCCCTGGATCCCATGTGAACTATCATTACTAATCTGTCTACCATTTGGAACCTTATTTGAACATCTCCCTGAGGTCCATACAGAAAAAAAAAACTGCCACACTGCCTTCATCAATTTTCCTTATCACCTCTTCAAAATAATCAAGTTAGTGACACATGATTTACACTGAACAAAACCACGTTTACTATCCTTCATCAAGGCTTGCCTTTCCAAATGCATGTAAATCCTATGCCTCAGAATCCCCTCCAACAACTTACCCAGCACTCATGTCAGCCTCACTGGTCTATGGTGCCCTGAGGAACAAGGAAATAGAGAGGGAGCAATAGGTTGTTGCTTTTCATGCAGGTTACGTGTTTTTCCCTCTCTGAGTTGAATCGCACAATAATGTTATCCGACCCCCAAACTGGAACATGTGAGTTCTCCTTGAACATTGCCCAGACTATATGTTTCCATCACATTCCCTGCTCCATGTAGTTGTATCGTTGTTGCTGTCACACACAGAGCCATTTCCTTAGCAACAAATGGACCCACTTGATTTAAAGATACGTTTATATGTGCCTGCATAATTTAAAAATAACAAGTTTGATGTCTTGACAACATGTATATTAAAATGAATGTGTCTTATTCCTAAACAAATAAAGAAATTACTCGAAAAGCTCAGCAGCCTGGCAGCATCTATGAAGAGAAATTAGGGTTAATGTTTCATGTCAAGTGAATCTTCATCAGAACCTTTTTTTAAAAAAATATTTCCCCAGTTTTATTGTACCAGACAAGACTAATTATCCGTCAGGTATTCACCATTTACAATCTCCTCAAGATCTTATATCGTCAAGAATATTTCTCGTTCTCAGGCCGAAACTGCTAATCCTCCATAACATAATGCCTTCATCACAGGATAATACACGGAGAACCATTTTTGAAAAGTTTCAAAGGCTTTTGTGTTTTTTTTCTAAGTTGAGGGAATCAAAACTACAGACAGTGCATTAGATGGAATCACAGAAGTGTCCTGTACAGAAGCAGGGAAACATGCCTAAGACCATACCTGGCACCCATGTAAGAAACAACAGTATTCCATTTACTTTCCAAATCACTTGCGACATCTTCAGACTAACTTTATTATTTATGTACCAGGACATACAAGCCTCTCTTGAGCACTGAGCTGTGTGTTCTCTCTCCAGCCATATAATTTACTGCTGTTTTATCCTTTCCCCAAAACACAAACATCCCATAACCCGCATTGTACTGTTTTATTTGCATTGCCGAAAGTTTCCTCACTAACATCCCCTTTCTATACACCGTTGTAGATGCTCTGCCTCCTCTTGACATCTTATTGGATGACTATACTGGTGTACTAGCCAATTAAGCTCCAATCCTATCAGCCCTTCATCCAAATTGTTAATCTGGATTGTAACTGTTGATGGCCTCACAACGATCCCTGAGGAATTCCACTAGTTGCAGCTTTCCAACCTGAAAATAACTAATTATCTCTACTCTGCGTTTCCTGTTAGCGAACCAGGACTCCCTGTGTAGCAGCCTGGAAAGGTTGCAGGCCCCTACTGTGGTGTGTAGCTGGTTGGCGAGGTGTATCTAAGCTCAGCAACACACCAGTAGGGCCTTTTGTTGTCAGCTCATCAGGTGGAGGTTGTACTGTCAATGATTCTAATCCTTGTGCGTGTGGAAGACAAGCACATAATATAGACTAACACTGGAGTAGAATGTTGCACGGTCAAAAATGCTGTATTTCAGATGCAGCAATAAATCTAGTCTGCCCTCTCAATCAGATGCTCAATTTTCCCAGGAAATGTACTGAGGAGGAGGGGAGATTTCAGATCAGTCTGGTTAACTTTTGTCCCTTCAACAACATCACGAATATAGATAATCTTAATGATTAATTTAATTTTTGGCTGTGGGTGCTGTGTGGAAAAAATTACAACAATTGGTACACAACAAAATAAAATAAAATGTCTTTGACCAGTGACCTTACAGACGTTTGCAAAGTCATAAGGGGCACAGAAGTGTAAACAATCAAGGTTTTTTTCTCCGGGGTGGAGGAGTCCAAAACTAGAGGGCATAGCTTTAAGGAGAGAGGGGAAAGATTTAAAAGGGACTTAGGGGGAAAATTTTCATGCAGAGGGTGGTGCGTTTATGGAATGAGCTGCCAGAGGAAGTTGTGGAGGCTGACACAATTACAACATTTAAAAGGCATCAGGATGCGTATATGTTTAGGAACGGTTTAGAGAGGTATGGACAAAATGCTGGCAAATTGGCCTAGATTTATTTAGGATAACTGGGCGGCGTGGATGAGTTGGACCGAAGGGTCTGTTTGCATGCTGCATATCTCTATGTCTCTATGACTCTATGTCTGAGTACTTCATTCTAGTCACGTGTAACTCCGGAGGTGAGAAGAATGATGTCCTATCTCATTGTAACAACCATGACTGTTTGAATGGGGACTTCTTTTTCCTGTGTAACAGCCTCGAGGGGTGGAATGAGAGAACAGAACACAGGATAGGAACTGCAGTTGGCCATTCGGACCCTCGAGCCTGCTGCTTAATTGACAAAGGTCATGGCTGATCTGTTTATGGATGAACACACTTTTCCTGTTTATTCCCAATAAATATTGACTCTGCTGATCATCAGATGTCAGTTGAGGTCAGCATTAAATTTCTTTAATAACCCAGCCTTCAATGTTCCCTGGGGATGACAACACCATAGACAGCACAATATTAAAGAGAAAGATATATTCTTATCTCAATCTTAATTGGGAGACTCCTTGAAGTTTGTTAACCTCACAAAAAAGTTACCTCCTCTTTAAAGAGCACAAAAAATCGGAGCAGATGTACGCCATTCATCCCCTCAAACCTATTCCGTCTTCCAATTGACTCTGTTCAGTAAAGTATTTATCAATCTCAGCCATCACTGCTCTCTTGGGAAAATATTCCTGATAACTTCAGACCAGACAGCATAACAAATTGGAGCAGAATTAGCCATTTGGTCCATCAAGTCTGCTGCGCTGATCGATTAGGCTTGACATGTTTCTCAAAACAATTCTCTTGCATTCGCACCATAACCCTCGATCCGCTTAATCAAAACGTATCTATCTCTGTCTTGAAGACACTGCTCTGTGTGTGTGTGTGTGTGTGTGTGTGTGTGTGTGTGTGTGTGTGTGT
>JAHRHZ010000134.1:3168122-3223239 GCA_024137785.1 Ginglymostoma cirratum
AGGCAGAAAAAGTTACTATAAATGCGTAAATTGTAAAAGAATGGCGAAGGTAAACCTTGGTCCTTTAGAGGATGAGAAGACCAATTTAATAACTGGGGATGAGGAAATAGCTGAGATGGTAAACAATTATTTCGTGTCGGTCTTCACAGTGGAAGACACAAATGACATGCCGAAAACTATTAGCAGGAAGGTTATATCAGGCAAGGACCTAGAAACTGTCATTATCACTAAGGAGGCAGTGCTGGGCAAGCTAATGGGGCTAAAGGTAGAAAAGTCTCCTGGCCCTGATGAAATGCATCCCAGGATACTAAAAGAGGTGATGGGGGAAATAGAAAATGCACTAGTAAATATTTACCAAAATTCACTGGACTCTGGGGTGGTTCCGGCAGATTGGAAAACAACCAATGTGATGCCACTGTTTAAAAAAGGAAGTAGACAAAAAGCAGGTAAATATATGCCAGTTAGCTTAACTTCGGTCGTGGGGAAAATGCTTGAATCTATCATTAAGGAAGAAATAGCAAGACACCTGGATATAAATTGTCCCATTGGAAACACCCACCATGGGTTCATTAAGGGTAAGTCATGTTTAACTAATTTGGTGGAATCCTTTGAGGGCATTACTTGCATGGTGGACAATGTGAAACATGTGGATGTGGTGTATCTGAATTACCAGAAGGCATTTGACAAGGTGCCACACCAAAGGCTATTACAGATAATGTATTGGCGTTGATAGAGGATTGGCTGACCAGTAGAAAGCAAAGAGTAGGGTAAATGGATTTTTTTTTCTGGTTAGCGGTCAGCGGCTAGTGGTGTGTCTCAGGGATCAGTGTTGGGACCTCAATTGTTTACAATTTACATTGATGATTTGGAGTTGCGGACTAAGTGTGTTGTGTCAAAGTTTGCAGATGACACTAAAGGTGAGTGATAGAGCAATGTGTACAGGAGACACTAAAAGCATGCAGAGGGATATAGATAGTCTAAGTGAGTGGGCAAAGGTCTGGCAGATGGAGTACAATGTTTATAAGTGTGAGGTCATCCATTTTGGTAGGAATAACAGCAAAATGGACTATGTTTTAAAGGGAAATAAAATTGCAGCACGCTGCTGTGCAGAGGGACTTAGGTGTCCTTGTGCCTGAATCGCTGAAGGTGAGATTGCAGGTGCAGCAGGTGATTAAAAAGGAAAATGGAAGTTTTCCATGGCTAGAGGGATGGAGTTTAAAAACAGGGAAGCTATGCTGCAGCTGTATAGGGTCCTGGTGAGGCCACACCTGGAGTATTGTGTGCAGTTTTGGTCTCCTTACTTGAGAAGAGATGTGCTAGCACTGGAGGGGGTGCAGGGGAGATTCACTCGGTTGATTACAGAGTTGAGAGGGTTGTATTATGAGGAGAGACTGAGTAGACTGGGATTATACTCATTGGAATTCAGAAGAATTAGGGGAGATCTGTGAGAAATATAGAAGATTATGAAGAGAAAAGATAAAGTAGAATCAGAGAGGTTGTTTCCGCTAGCAGGTGAATCTAGGACTAGAGAACATTGCCTCAAAATAAAGGGAAGCAGATGTAGGACTGAGGTCAGGAGGAAATTTTTCACCCAAATGGTTGTGAATCTGTGGAATTCCCTGCCCAGTGAAGTGGTTGAATCTACCTCACTGAATGTTTTTAAGGCAAGGCTAGGTAAATTTTTGAACAGTAAAGGAATTAAGGGTTATGGTGAGTGGGCGGGTAAGTGGAGATGAGTCTGAAAAGGATCAGCCATGATCTTATTAAATGGCTGGGCAGCCTCGAGGGGCCAGATGGCCTACTCCTGCTCTTAGTTCTTATGTTCTTATGTTCTACTGTTATGATCTCTCTGCCTTGATTATTTTATTTAAATTTTGGATTACTTGTTACATTGGTTAGACACTTGTTATGTTATCTCTTTACAAATCATGTTGTCCCAGCCATTTGTTTTTTCTCCAGCACCATCTTTTTTTATTGTTTTATAATTATCTCTGCCTCAATTAATTGGATTATATCCTTTTCCATCCTATTCATTTATTGGCACCTTACTCTGATCGACTGATTCTTTTGATCAGCTGGAGAGAATTATGATTCAGCCTGTCAACACATGCCATTTGTTCGCTATTTTGATCTCTCTGATTATAGATTCAGTGCTTGTGTGCTTAATTTCACTCCACCTGGCGAAGTGGCTTCGCTCCACAAGCTTTGATTGCAAATAAACCTGTTGGATTACAACCTGGTGTAGTATGGCTTCTGACCTGGTCTACCCCAGTCAAACACTAGAATCTCCAGAAATCGGGGAGATTGAGGGCAGGGCTGTGAGTGCACATCTCTGGCTGAAACTCTCTGTCTCATGTGGTTTCCCTCGTATTCCAGGAGTTTGTCTGACTTTTTGGAAGAAACTGAGGCATTTTCAAATCTGCTGGGTGTTTTCCACAATATAACAACGTTTGAAAATTTACAACCAACACATCATCAATATCTGCAGCTATTTGTTTTAGAATCCTTGGACATGAGCCTTCAGGGCCGAGGACCTTAACTGTCTTTAGTGCCATTAGTTTGCCGAATGCTACTTCAATCCACACCATCCCCCACAACCCACCTACCGTACTGTCAAATATACTGTTTGATGGGCACTGTTATCGAGGAGATCTGTTAACCTGATGTAATTCATTAAACCTGCCACATTACACGTTACCAGATCTAAATTAGCCACATCCCACATCCTACCCCTAATGCATCTTTTTCCACTTCGAACAGTTATGTAAATATTTTTCTCTGAACTTTGTCACCTCCATTAAAAGAATGCATTATAGTGAAGGAAGAATCATAAACCATTCTTTTCTTGGCACAGATTTATTTACAGAGTTCAACATTACAGGTATGTCGTTCCTGACTCCATTCTGTGTCTGTAAGTGTCTCGTTATCGTTTCTCCAGTCACCAATGAATGTGTATATAACATTTGATAAATAATAAACAACTACAGTCAATGCCACTAAAACATTTATCATCTGTGTGGCTGCCAAGCTGTCTCAGCAAGTGGGATGATTGATTGAATCCTTTCCCACGCTCAGAACAAATTTCATGGTATCTCTCCCGTGTGAATTCGCCGGTGTGAGAGCAGAATAGAAGACTGACTAGATCTCTTCCAACTCTTGGAGCATTTGATCGACCTCTCCTAAGTGTGATCTTGCTGGTGCGTCAGCAGGTAGATGTTTGAGTGAACCCTTTCTACACTTAAAGCAATTATACAATCAAAGAGATATTCAGCACCAAAACAGAGCCTTTGGACAAACTCTCCCATGCCGACCAGATATCCAAAATTAATCCACTCCAGTTTGCCAACATTTGGCCCATATCCCGCTAAACACTTCCTATGCATGTATCCATGTAGATGCCTTTTAAATGTTGTTTTTGTACGATCCTCCACCATTTCCTATGTCAGTTCATTGAATACACACACCATCCTGTGTGTGAAAACATTGCGCCATGTCCCTTTAAAATCTTTACTCTCAAGCTTTGAACTTATAACCTAAAGTTTGGACTCCCCTACCCTGGGAAAAAGACCCTATCACTGCCCCTCATGATTATATTAACTTATATAAGGTTACCCCACAGCCTCCAACACTGCAGTGTAAATAGCCCTAGTTTATTCAGCCTCTCCCTCCAGCTCAACCGCTCCAACCCTGGCAACTTCCTTGTAAACCTTTTCTAAACCTTTCATTCTTCCTCCAGCAGGGAGAACAGAATTGAATGCATTTTGCGAGGTTTTGTCTGCGTGTATTATCGTGATTAATGGGTACATAGAGGATGAACATATCCTCTTTATCCGGCCAGTTCAAATTGTGAAAATATCGGTTTTAAAGCATTGTAAGAGAAGATTGTCTAGTTCTGTGCATTTTTCACTAGAAATGTTCTGCTGTGACCTGTCCGTCTTTCCAAAAGCAGGGTGAGATTTAGATTTTCACTGAGTAACATTGAAATGGCGGAGAGAAAAGCATCAGGGCTCTGTGATCGAGTGTTTAAGTACATGAACGTATGGGTGGGAACAAGCACATCCCATCTGGGGCCGTGGCTTAGTTGGTTAAGGTACCTGGCTAATAAGTAGGGGATTCTGGGTTTAAATCCCACCGGTGCCTAGGGCTTAGTTTGAGGGTGTGCTGGCTAAGCTTCTCACAAAAAGCTTCAGCTGGACGATACCTGAAGGTTCAGCTGGCTTGCTTACTGTGTTTACCTTTAAAGTGTTCTCCCACTCCAGTTGCCTGAGCTTAACCCATTTTGTTTGTAGATGTTTTGTGAACTGTAGCAATTGCCAATTGTAGCCTAATCAGAGACAGACATTTTGATAAATATCCCGATTTCACAGATAAAGCTGATCATTTCGCCCAACATTATATTATAGAAATGCATAACTAAACTAGTCCTGACTAATGGTCAGTGGACCTAAAAGATGAACTCTCTTTCTCTCCTCAGATGCTGCCAGGCCTGCTGAGTTTCTCGGTCAGTTCCTGTTTTTGTTCCAGATTTCCAGCATCTGCAGTTCTTTGACATCTGTTAACTTGAATAACCTCTGAGACAAAACAGTCTAACTACAGGCTCTACATCTTCTTTTCTGCCCCTGAAAATTAGTCATCATAATAAACTAGCAGCATAAAATTCCCATTTTCAGCCTGCGGGGTTGAAAGTGCCAAATCCTAAACACTAGACTACCAGAAAAGGTGCTTCAGACTCTCATATCTTTTCTCAACGACAATGCTTCTGACTTTTGATTTGCTATCATTTTGGCTGCAGATCAGTTTTTCCCTTTTAACGAATCTTTGCAGAGTGAGGAAAAGACACCTTAGCCCATCGTGTCAGTTCTAGTCATCAAACCTCCATTTTTCTAATCCAAGTTTCCGCCATTTGTCCCATATCCTTCTGTGTTCTGACATTTCAAGTGTTAATCTCAATGAGATAATCCCTGTAATCTCAAATATCACAACGAATGGGGCTGACGTTAACGTTGATCAAACTGTGTTAAAGCCTCCCTGAGGGTCTTATCCTCATTTTTACCCACAGAGGGGCACACACATATACAAACCTGAGAGTAAGAGAGGCCTCAGGATGAGACCCGCTCCGTGTGCTTGACGCCTATTCTCCGTTCCCACGCACAAATTTTTCCGACAAAAGGCAGTTTTACGTGGAACACGTGACTTCTCCAGACAATGTGAACTGTTACCGTGAACTGGCACATGAAATGGAAAATGACTTGCAATAATCCCACATGCTGCTTAGGTGGAACGTTCAATTTCTAAAACTCACCCACCCAAACACTGCAGCTGCTGCGAGTCTGGCAAAACAGCTTCCAGGAACCTGACAAGACAGCTCTTGGGAGACATTCCCCACTAGAACCAACCGTCAATTTGCAATTTTAGAAAAGAAAGGAAAACACTGTTGTCTGCCCGCGATCCTGAGAATATATAAATTTAAAACCTTATGACGCGAAGGCAGATGAGTTACCCATTACAGCAGTGGCACAAATTACGCTGCTGGATGCCACAACTTGTGATGTTCACAGGGAGATAGATGGAAACAGGATTCACGAGCCAAACGACCAACAAAGACAATCTTCACTTCAATGTTTCACTTCAGTGGTCCCCAGTGTACAAAGTGGTGAATTTCATCTGCAAAGAAAACCCATCTGTCTTCAGGCGCCTGCTTCAGTGTGGCCTGGTTCTCTGCTGGAGCTTGCCATCATTTTATTCACAGTCGCTGCACAATTTTATGACTCACGCCAGTGAAATGTACTTTCATACTTTGAATCACGGTCTCTATGAGACCAAACCCTGAACAAATTAAGCGAGAAATCTCTGGTCATTTCTCAGCAGGGCTCTGGAATCACACGAGTTGAACGATATCTTTATTGGTGTCGGCCCTTTACCGCAGCTCGGCGCGCGAAAACAAGCTCCAGTTTGCATCAATACAGCGTGGAGCTGGAGGAACGCAGCATGTCAGGCAGCATCAGAGGAGCAGGAAAATCAACGTTTCGGGTTTACTCCATTCTGCGAAGCCTCTTCCAAGGATGCCAAACTTTAACAAGTTGTCCTCCTCCGCGAAACGTCGACTTTTCTGCTCCTTTGATGTTGCCTGACTTGCCGTGTTTCTCCAGCTGCACACTGCATTGACTCCAACAGGGAAGTGACGACCGAGTAGCATGATCGCTGGACTGCTAATCCAGAGACGAAGATAATGTCCTGGGAACCTGTGATTGAATCCTGCCACGGAATATGGTGGAATTTGAATTTAATAAATATCTGGAAATAAGAATCTACTGATTACCATGAATCCATTGTCGATTGTGGGGAAAAAGCCTACTTTGTTCACTAATGTCCTTTCGGGAAAGAAACTGCCATCCTTACCTGGTATGGCCTACATGTGACTCCAGACACACAGCGATGTGGTTGACTCGTAACTGCCTTCTCTGGCAATTATACATGGGTGATAAATGTTGGCCTAGCCAGCGTCGCCCATCCTGTAAACGAATAAAGGATTTGCAGTTCTTGCTATCTCCTGTTAACAGCAGCCCTTTTTGTACTTTTCTGCAGTACATCTACTGAACAACATCAGGTTATCACAGCTCCGCTTTCTCCACTTTGAAGTCCATTTTCCCTGATATTATAATATAAAAGGGCCTTAACTGACCAAGTTCTAACGAACATTCAGTGGATCTGAAACGTTAACGCCGTATCTCTCCACAGATGTTGCCAAGCCTACTGGGTTTCTCTAACAATTCATGTTTTGTTTCAGATTTCCAGAATCCTCAGTTCTTTGTTTCATGTTAGCTTGAATATCGTTTGCGACACAGTAAGTTACCTCACAGCCCCTTTCCTTCCCCTCACAGGGTAGGCGATGCAATTCATGCAATTGATTGTCGGAAGAACCCATCCGGTTCACTAATGTCCTTTAGGGAAAGAAACTGCCAACCTTACCTGGTCTGGCCTACATGTGACTCCAGACCCACAGCAATGTGGTTGATTGAATAAATGCTGCCTAGCCAGCGACGCCAGTTAATGAATAAAAGTACAATCGTCAGCAAAACTGTCATCACCAAAAACTAGGAGGGAAGAACTTCCACTGGATAGTTCAAACCAGGGCCACAGTTCCAAAAGTGCCAAATCCGAACCACGAGAAAACCAGAGAACGCTCTGGAGGTGCTTGTATCAATTCTCAACGACATTGTTTTTGCCTTTCCATTTTTGCTCCTTTTGGTGACCGGTAAGTTTCTCCCTGTCTTCAAGTTTTTATAAAGTGGAAAGAGACGATCTGATCCATCGTGTCCGTGCGTGTCTTCAGGCATCTATCTATTCTGATCTCAGTTTCCAGCATTTGGCTCACCATGTTGTGCGTTCTGACGTATCAAGGGCAAATATCAATGAGATTAACCCTGTAATCTACGAACGGGACTGAGTTTTCGTGACAGTGAAACTGTGTTACAGCCCATTTGTGGAACTCATTCTCATGTTTAGCCACAGAGGGAGACACACGGACACATCCCTCAGGGTGACAGAGGCCTCAGGATTACACCCGCTCCAGGTGCTTCATGTTCACTCTCCGTCCCCACACATTATTCCCCGACAAAAGGCAGCTTTACACGGACCACAGGCAAGTTCTCCAGGCAATGAGAACTGTTGTTGTGAGCTCGGAAATGAGACGGACAGTGAGCTGAAACGGTCGCCAAAGCTGCTCATGCGCAACTTTTAATTTTCCAATCACTTCAGCTCCTCAGAATCTGACAACAAAAACGCCTACCATACATTCCCGCTTTGGAAGCACGTGTCAGCTTGCTAGTGTCAAAAAGCTGTCATCTGCGCTCGAGCCAGGCAGGACTTGCACGTGAAATTTTCTGATCTGAAGTCAGATGCGCTACCCATTACGCCATTGATCCACAGCGCGCAAGGTGCTTCTTGTCGAGTTGTGATGTTAACACGACTAAGGTGGAAATGTGAGTCGTGAGGTGAGCACCAACAAAGGTAATCTCTATCACTATTTCACTTCAATGCACCGCACTTTGGGAAGCAGTAAATTTCACTGACAAAAAAAACAAATTTGCCCTCAGATGCCTGCTTTACTGTCACCTGTTTCTCCGCTGAGACTGGCCACCGTTTTATTCAGTTACTGTGCTAGTTTACGAACCAATCCAACGAAAAGTAGTTTCAGACTATTACTAACTCGAAACCTTCGTCAGGTGAAGTGGATGCATATGATATATTCGCAGTAAACACACTTTGGGAACATAGACTGAAATCGATTTCATAAAGAGCCACCCTCATGCTCTCCCGAACATTTAAAAAAAAGTCAGAGGCAACAACGGCTCATGCAAGATTCAAGCTTTTAATTTCTCGCATTCCCAACAGCCACCTGATGTTAGAATTAGACCACAAGACCAATGACACTGTCTGCTAAAAGCCCACTTAACAATAAATGAGGTGCCGCTCAGGCAGTGATAGTGTCCCTACCTCGGACGTAAGAGACAGAGTTCAAGTTCTTTCTGCTCCAGGGGTATGTAATAACATATCTGAACATATTGTTTAAAAAAAAAAATCTATTCCCAGTTGCTTCAATGAACATCTTATTCTCGTTCTGTCTCCCTTCCCTGGGACAGAGCTCTTTCCATCGGCAGATGCATTAAACCATTTGGCCATGGGCAAGCAGGGCTGGGGTGTGATATACGCTTTGTTGCTGTCTCTCAAACACTGGAAGAAGGAAGGAGTAGAAGGGATGGAATCAGACTTGTGCAGCAAATTGTAAACGGCGATGTGGAACTTTCATCAAATGACGTTTGTCAGAGGCAGATAGAAGGATGGAGAGCTGCTGGGAAAGATCCAGTTCGAAACTAGAGATTAGTCTCTTCAGCAACTTTAAATGCAATCTTTCTGTGAAGCCTGTTTGATGTTCAGAATTTGTCTGCACACAGGGCGTCCGTTCGTTTTTGACCTCCACATCAGGAGTTAATGTCTGACACCAAAAGTTGTGTTTAGTGAATCCGAGTGAAACACTCACGCACTGAGAGTCATCGCCAACGACCCTGAGTTGCGGGGCTGCAGACAGTAACATGCGGAAGGGAGGGTTAGTAATGAGCCATTGTTTCTCCCTCACCCGCTCCATCACAGAGACAGGGAGAGTGACATCATAAACCCATGGCGTCATTCCAGTGCAGAAAGAAGCCATTCAGCCAATTGAGTCCACAGAAACTCTCTGCCTCTTGTATTTCTTTGTGGTTATTCACAATCGGTGATATCTGTCCCTAATAATTGTCAACTGCATCTCTGTCATGATGCCGTCTCTGACATTCTGATCCTTTTGTCATTCACGTCTGAAACAGCATGGGGAGTTACTGCCAGGCATGAAAAAAAAATTGCAAGTAATGTTTTTCCACTTCACTGGTATAATCCCATCTCAGAGAGGAATTTTTACAATTCAGTTCGGAGCAGACCGACTGAGAACAGGAGAAGACCATTCAGATCTTCACAAGTGTATCGGCTCACCTGTGTGAACTTGGCCAGTGCATCAACATCAAGTATTCATTTCAGATACACGAAGCTGAGGGAAGCAGAGAGCTGATTAAAACGCTTGGTGCAGGCCGCTGCAAATCACAATATTCACGTGTAGAAAATAGCAGAGGATGGTTTAGAACATAGAACATAGAACATTACAGCGCAGAACAGGCTCTTCGGCCCTCGATGTTACTCCGACCTGTGAACTAATCTAAGCCCATCCCCCTACACTATCCCATCATCATCCATATGCTTATCCAAGGACTGTTTAAATGCCCCTAATGTGGCTGAGTTAACTACATTGGCAGGCAGGGCATTCGACGCCCTTACCACTCTTTGAGTAAAGAACCTGCCTCTGACATCTGTCTTAAATCCATCACCCCTCAATTTGTACCTATGCCCCCTCGTACAAGCCGACGTCATCATCCTAGGAAAAAGAGTCTCACTTGTCCACCCTATCTAATCCTCTGATCATCTTCTATGTCTCTATTAAATCCCCTCTTAACCTTCTTCTCTCCAATAAGAACAGACCCAAATCCCTCAGCCTTTCCTCATAAGACCTTCGCTCCAGACCAGGCAACATCCTGGTAAATCTCCTCTGCACCTTTTCCAATGCTTCCACATCCTTCCTGTAATGGGGCAAACAGAACTGTACGCAATATTCCAAGTGAGGCAGCACTATGGTTTTGTACAGTTGCAGCATGACATCACGGCTCCGGAACTCAATCCCTCCACCAATGAAACCTAACACACAGTATGCCTTCTTAACAGCACTATCAACCTGGGTGGAAACTTTCAGGGATCTATGTACCTGGACACCAAGATCCCTCTGCACATCCACACTACCAAGAATCTTTCCATTGACCCAGTATTCTGCCTTCCTATTATTCTTCCCAAAGTGAATCACCTCACATTTATCTGCATTGAACTCCATTTGCCACCCTTCAGCCCAATTCTGTAGATATCCAAATCTCCCTGCAACCTGCAACATTCTTCCACACTGTCCACCACTCCACCGACTTTAGTGTCATCTGCAAACTTACTAACCCATCCACCTATGTCTGCGTCCAAGTCACTTATGAAAATGACAAACAGCAGTGGTCCCTAAACAGATCCTTGTGGCACACCACTAGTAACCGGACTCCAGGCTGAATATTTTCCATCAACCACAACTCGTTGCCTTCTTTCAGAAAGCCAGTTTCTAATCCAAACTCCTAAATCTTCCTCAATCCCATGCCTCCGCATTTTCTCCAATAGCCTACCATGTGAAACCTTACCAAAGGCTTCACTGAAGTCCATGTACACCACGTCAACTGCCCGACCCTCATCCACATGCTTGGTCACCTTCTCAAAAAACTCAATGAGGTTTGTGATACACGACCTGCCCTTGAAGAATCCATGTTGACTATCTCTAATTAAATTGTTGCTTGCTAGATGATTATAAATCCTAACCAAAACTTTTCCTACAATAGATGTAAGGCTCACTGGTCTATAATTACCTGGGTCATCTCTACTGCCTTTCTCGAACAAGGGCACAACATTTGCAATCCTCCAGTCCTCTGGTACTAAACCTGCAGCCAATGATGACTCAAAGATCAAGGCCAAACTCTCCGCCATCTCCTCCCTAGCTTCCCAGAGAATCCTCGGAAAAATCCCATCCGGCCCAGGGAATTTATCTACCTTCACACCTTCTAGGATTGATAACACCTCCTCCTTACTAACCTCAATCCTTTCAAGTCTAATAGCCCGTATTTCAGTCTTCTCCTCTACAATATTCTCCTTTTCCCGAGTGAAAACAGATGAGAAATATTTGTTTAGCACCTCTCCGATCTCCCCAGGGTCCACATACAACTTCGCACTTCTGTCTTTGACTGGCCCTATTCTTACCCTCGTCATCCTTTTATTTCTCACATACCTGTAGAAAGCTTTAGTGTTCTCCTTTATTCTATCTGCTAATGACTGTTCATGTACCCTCCTTGCTCTTCTTAACTCTCTCTTTAAATCTTTACTAGCTAATCTGTAATCTCCATCACCTCATCTGAACCATTTCGTCTCAATGTCACATAAGCCTCCCTCTTCCGCTTAACAAGAGATACGATTTATTTTGTAAACCAAGGTTCCCTGACCTTATCACTTCCTCCCTGCCTGACAGGGACATACCTATCAAGGACACGCAATATCTGTTCCTTGAACCAGCTCCACATTTTGATTGTCCCCATCCCCTGCATTTTGCTACCCGATTCTATCCTTCCTAAGTTTTGCCTAAGCGCATTATAATTGCCTTTCCCCCATCTATAACTCTTGCCCAGTGGCATGTTCCTATCCCTTTCCATTGCTAAACTAAACGTAACCGAATTATGGTCACTCTCTCCAAAGTGCTCACCTACCACTAAATCAAACACCTGGCTTGGTTCATTACCAAGTACCAGACCAAGTGTGGCCTCCCGTCTTGTCGGCCCTCCTGCACACATGGGACAAAAACTGATCCATCCGACGTACTAGAGTTATAGCATTTCCAGTTAATGTTGGGGTAGTTAAAGTCCCCCACAATGACCATTCTGTTCCTTTCACTCCTGCCCAGAATCGTTTTGCCGATCCTGTCCTCCACATCCCTGGAACTTTGCGGAGGCCTATAAAAAACTCCCAGCAGTGTAACCTCTCCTCTTCTGTTTCTGACCTCAGCACATACCACCTCAATAGACGAGTCCTCGTCAAAATTTCTTTCAGCCACTTTTGTACTGTCCTTGACTAACAAAGCCACACCTCCCCCTCTTTTACCACCTTCCCTGATCTCTATGAAAGATCCAAACCCTGGAACCTGCAACATCCATTCCTGACCTTGCTCTATCCACGTCTCCGAAATGGTCACAACATCGAAGTCCCAGGTGCCTATCCATGCTGCAAGCTCATTTACCTTATTCCGGATACTCCAGGCGTTGAAGTAGATACACTTAAAACCGGCTTGCTGTCTGCCAGCCTACTCCTGTGACGGTGAAATCCTGTCCATGTCCTCCTTACTCTCATCCTCCTGTGTACTGGAACTACACCACAGGTTCCCACCCCCCTGCTAATTTAAATCCACCCGAACAGCACTAGCAAATTTCCCACCCATATTAGTACCCCTCTGGTTCAAGTGAAGACCGTCCTGTTTGTAGAGGTCCAACTTTCCCCAGACTGAGCCCCAGTTATCCATCTACCTGAAACCCTCCCTCCTGCAACATCCCTGCAGCCACATGTTCAGTTGATATCGCTCCCCGTTCTTTGCTTCGCTATCACGTGGCACGGGTAACAAACCAGAGATAACAATTCTGTTTGTTCTAGCTCTCAGCTTCCACTCTAGCTTCCTGAAATCCTGCCTTACATCCCTATCCCTCTTTCTACCTATGCCATTGGTACCTATGTGGACCACGACTTGTGGCTGGTCACCCTCTCCCTTCAGGACCCCAAAGACACGATCCGAGACATCATGAACCCTGGCACCTGGGAGTCAACACACCAACGGTGAGTGTCTTTCGTTCCCAAAAAACCTTCTATCTGACCCTCTAACTATTGAGTCCCAAAGACTAACACTCTCCTCCTTTCCCCCTTTCTCTTCTGTGCAAGAGGGACAGGCTCTGTGCCAGAGACCTGCACCCCAGTGCATGCCCCTGGTAAGTCGTTCCCCCCCCTCAACAGTATCCAAACCAGTATACTTGTTTTTCAGGGGAACGACACAAGGGATCCCTAAACTGACTGTTTTCCCCCTTCTAACAGTTACCCAGCTTTCTTCATGCCGAGGAGTAACTACTTCCCTGTAACTCTTATCTATCACAGACTCTGCCTCCCGAATGATCCGAAGTTCATTCAGCTCCCGCTACAGTTCCCTAACGCGATCTTGGAGGAGCAAGAGTTGGGTGCACTTCCTGCAGATGTCCTTGGACGGGACACTAATGGCGTCCCTCACCTCAAATATCCTGCAGGAGGAACATTCTTCTCCCTGCACTGCCATCCCTGCGAGTCCCCTTCGAAGGAAGTAAAAAGAAAGAAGAGAAGCTTACCTGATTTGTCTCTGATGTATAAGGTTAGAGGAGGTGGATGGGTGGGAGGCCCAACAAGGGTAGGGTCTCGGGTTCAGAAAACGCTCACTTATATAGCTGAGAGGGAAAAAAAGTCCCTCCTTTCCTAGAATCCTCTGCTTTCCGAGGTTCTGCTGCCGCCTAAAGTTTTAGATCAGTGACTCACCTTTTCCCGACAGGCCCCTGGTCCATGCTCCCGCTCTTCCTGCTGCTGGAAACCGAAATGTTTCTATCTATCTGTTGACTCAAAAACTTCCGGACCCCACAAGAGTTCCATTAACTTCTTCATTTTAGCTTAGTCAGCGAGAGGTCCGGAGTCAACACCAGAGGAACAGTCAAGCTCTCATTTGGTGGACTCTCGTCAGACCTCTGTAAAAGCAATACATTTTATAGCCCTCGTGTGTGGTTAACATACATATTTCGCTACCCGACATGACTAAATGTTATCACATCCCTTCCTGTTCACATGCTTCATAAGCAGATAAGCAGTGCCGTTAACAACGTTCCATTGAATAGAGGAAGCAACCCCAGCCGTGGGAAGAACAGCTGCAACTTTCAGCTTGTTACAAACACAGGCACACATTCCAAAGTTTATGGTCCACAGCAAAACTTCTAACTATTGCTTCCCCAATATTTTATCAGTCCCTTCTTTTGATCATTTTATGATCACCCAGAATACTCCTGAAGCCGAAAACTATAGCAATTGGATATCAGTGGCCACAAGCAATTTAATACGAGAATGCACGCAATTACAACAAGTATAATAATCCCGAAATGTAATAACATGCCCTCAGTATCCCCCCCTCCAAAAAAATTCCCAAACGGCTACCATCCTGTTCCACTATTGAACCCATAGAGGTCATTACCAACACCTTGGATTTTCTGGTCTTCTTGGGTAATGTGCTGGGAGAGGTCGGTAACATTGGTTGATTCATCAGGAATATAAGTACAACATTCCTTCCCTAAAATGGCGCATGTCCCTCCTTTTTCTGCCAGGGTAAAGTCTAGGACCATTCAATTTTGTAAGACTATCTGCCGCATTTCAGCCATTTCAGCAGATAACTCAGTTACCTGCGTCTGAGTATCAGTCAATGCCCTGGTATATTGTTAACTAGTACCTCCAGGGCAGCCGCTAAATTAATTATTTCCCTAGAAGTTCGGGCAGTTCCATAAAGGGGAAAAAGGATCATCCAAAACCTTTCCCTTTCAGGTATTTCCCTTTGTGTTCTTCCCCAACGAGGATGTACCTTGGGGTGACTCATAATTCGTAAGTGAGGGACCAAATAAGCTAAGTAACAACAACCCTTCCAAGGGCGGCCCTGGGATTTAGTGATTCCACCATTGTCTGCTTTCTCTCCTGGCAACCAGGTGTAGGCCCGGTTCCCACACACCCAACAGGTTCCATTTAGAGGCCGTCGAAGCGCAATACTCTGATTCTTTACACAGGAGTTGTTTCCCACATCATGGGACGCACTCTGATTCAGTCTCCAAAAACAGGTAGCATTACCGGATCTTTAGGAGGGGGCACTATCAACGCAGTCACTAACTTCTCGGGATCTGCGGGGCTTTTCTTGCTATCCATCCTTCAAAACGACGCGGTTGACAATCACTACCGTGTTGATATAGTGAGCAGTTGACCTGACAATCATTTGTGGAAGCCGAAAAGGTTTGTATCGAAGTTACTTCACTGGCATTGAGGGGGACAATAGACATAGGAATCATGGCCTCACCTTGCTGGGGAATCTCAGTACATACCCAACATGCTCCCTGCTCTATCAGTTTGGCTTATGTATGACAGAGGGATAGAAAGGTGTTAGCCCGAAATCCTTCTGTCCTCAGAGTAAAAGTCACAAGAGTCACAATAATCCAATGACGTTTTCTTCTTTAATCCTTCTCTGTTCCTCCACTGACTCGTTTACAGTCTGTTCTGTGAATCCAGCGGGGTTTTCCTTGCACTTTCACAGCCGTGGGTGTGGTCAGCAACAACTGATATTGTCCTTTCCACCTTGATTCCAACTTTCCCCGGTCCCAGTTCTTAATCAGGACAAAATCTTCAGTTTCTACAGTGGGTTAGTCTCCTTCAGACAGATTGTCACCCTCTCGATAAGCTTGGCGGACGTGTGAATGTAAACTTTGGAGCGATTTGGTTAATGTATGCAGGTATTTTCCCATTTCCTCCCCCAGAGTGTGCATATCCAATTTTTCAGGAAGGGGAGGTCGGACTACCCCAAGTCGCCATATGGTCCGCATGGGCTTCCCATAGACAATCTCAAGGGGAGATAACCATTGGAACCAGAAGTATTGGGTGCAAGGCCGCCTGCTTAGCAGCAGCGTCTACCCGCTCATTGCCTTTGGAGACCGTATCTATTGCACTGGTGTGAGCTGAACATTTGATTACTGCCAGAGTGGCTGGCAATTGCAACGCCTGCAAGAGGTTATGCACAGAAACAGCATTACTGATAGGGGATTTTTAACTTCCACGGGACAGCCGATGTTCCCACAAGGCTCCGTAATTGAGGGCCACGCTAAAAGCATAGCGAGAGTCAGTATATATATTTGCTGATTTTCCCTTCGCTAATACGCAAGCACTAGTGAGAGCAAACAACTCAGCTTTCTGTGCTGAAAGCAGAGTTCGAAACCTGCTTGCTCGACAATTTCAGATTCGGCGGCAACCATATGTCCTGAACAACGTCGTCCTGTGGGTGCAACAAAGGAGCTTCCATATACATAGAGGATTAATTCTGCATTTGGAAGTGGCAGGTCAGCCAAATCTTCACGAGCAGTGGTAAAAAGATGATTTCTCAATAGGTAATCGTGCTCGGGGGAGGAGAGGTGTCGTGGTGGCTCTGTCAAAAACGTAAATGCAGTCAACTGTTCAGTCGTTAACGTAAAGCTGGGAGGGGCATCTGAGGTAGGTTCCGCCCCCAGTGGGTATCCTGGCCCCAATCAACCTCGTCGAGGTTGGCACACGGTGGGTAGAGATCGCGAGGTCGCTGGACATATTCGGTTTTTACCTGTATCTTGGCCGTGGTTTGGGTTCGTTCTGACCATCCCATCAGTAGACCACCGCTCGCTTCATTTGCGACCGGGAATTCTCAGACCAGTTCATATTGTTTGTCCGGATCATGTCAGCGACACCAGAGGGAATACATTGCAAAACCATAGCATTAGACAAAAGTGAGTCGTCTCCTCGATTGAAGGCTTGATCACCTGCAAATATTCCATAACAGGCAACAAACCGCTCCCAATAATCGCTTCCCGACTCCCCAGGTTTAGGTCTGCACTCCAGTATTTTACAAATGTTTTTACAGGTTGTTGTAAAGCTCGTTCTAACAACTTAATCAAATGGTTTGTTTGGGCGTCAGCATTGGGAAATCTCTGCTCTAACTCCCTATGACTTCGAACTGGTCCCCTTTGATCGCAATCACCCATTTGTTCCTACCATTAGTCACTTCCTTAGGCGATAAAATCTTACAGCACAGTGCGAACAGATCTTGGGGCGGGGGTGTCATTATACGTTTGAACCGTTCTTCGGACATACTGGACGAATTGGGTTGGTTTTTCCTTACGATCCAGAGCTTGGTTCATTATCATTATCATTTCATGGTGATTCCAGGGGCCATAAACTCCAATTGTTGATTCTTCATTGTCATCAGCGGCTCTGGGATTTTGTAACTGTCGTATTGGATACTGCAATTGGGGAGCAATTTAGAGTCCACTAACCCACGCACAAAGGTCAGACAGTACCTGTTTGCTGGGGTTTATTTTTACCCGTTCGGCTACACTGGATCCCTCGGGAGCCTGATACGGTGGCGGGTACGGTGCAGCAGGAATAGTACGGGAGGTACTGGCAATCTAGTATAACATCCCCATTACTCATCTTTATCGGTATCACCCCCCTCATCAAACAGGGTCAGTATGCCAGACATAGGTCGGGATCCCGAGATGAGCTTAGATTCTCTTTACAGCGTTGTTGCTTTAACCCTTCCTTTCTAACTTTCTCAGCCTTGGTGTCTTTACGCTATTTCTCCTGTTCCCTTTTTCGCCTTCTGTCTACCCATTTGCAATCAGCTTTTAACGTCTCCCAAATTTTGGGAGTTCCATCAGCTGCACATACCTCTATCCCTCTATCACATGCATTATTCCTCCAACTGGCCAATAAGGTATCTTTCAATTAACTATCGGCTTTATCCTTCCACTCTTTAATTAATGATTTCCACTTTTATCCACAATTTTTCTTCCAAACTAAGTCTACCGCCTGTTCACAAGAGACCACTTCCGAGGTCCCACCCAGGGTCCCAATCTTGTCCCCTAATCGTTTGTTAAGTGCAGAACTTAATTTCCGTAAATCATTTTCCTGATCAGGTATTCTCTCACACATACTCTGAAGGGGAGTCCCCTTTCCTGCTGTATCGAAGGATTGTCCCATTATATTCCCTTGTTAACTATTTATTTTATAACAGCACCACGGAGGTGAGAAATTCTATCATATTCTATCATTCCTCTATCATATTCTAGGCTTAACTGGCCATATCATAAGGAGGCAGTTCTCTAGATCGAATCCATCAGGTAGTGGCGACCACTTCTCCTGACCGGGGTACCCAGTCCCGACTCTTTATCTGAGGAAAAATACAGAATAGCCAAAGTCACCCGCAGCAACCTCATAAAAATAAAACAATTTCTTACCTTATGATCCTGGTCCGGATGTTCGTTGGATCCCGTCAAGGTACCAGTCTCACTGGGCGAAGGGCAGATCGTCTGTCCGAACACAAGGAGTGGTCTGAGGTGAAATACCTCGAGGCACCCTACCCCTCTATTATGCTCAATTCAAACTCTTGGTCAATTATTCAGCCCAGAGAAACTTTCCTTTTGTTGGGATCCGAGTCAAGGCACCAAAATGTTGACTCAAAAACTTCCAGACGCCACAAGAGTTCCATTAACTTCTTTACTTTAGTTTAGCCGGCGAGAGGTCCGGAGTCAACATCTGAGGAACAGTCAAGCTCTCACTTGGTGGACTCTCGTCGGACCTCTGTGTATAGCATAAAAGCAGTACAATTTATAGCCCTCGTATGTGATGAACATACACATTTCTCTACACGACATGACTAAATGCTATCACATCCCACACTGTTCACATGCGTCATGAGCAGATAAGAAGTGCATTTAACAATGTTCCATTGAATAGAGGAAGCAGCCCCAGCCTTAGGAAGAACAGCTGCAACTTTCAGCTTGTTACAAACACAGGCACACATTCCAAAATTTATGGTACACTGTTACTTCAGCAAAACTTCTAACTATTGCTTCCCCAATACTTTATTACATCGACCTCTGGGTTATAGGCCCAGGACGCTCCCGCTGCACCACTCTGCTGCCTTAGCATGCAAGCTTCTCAGGCAAGTATTCAGCTTTTCATCTGGAGTGCAGCATTTCCATTCGAATATGATGTTAAAAGGTCTTCACTTTTGTTTTGTTGCACAGACGTGTCACAGCTGTGTAAATATAACCTTTGTCTAAGTTCCCACATTCTGTTGGTTGATCTATGATTTCACTCAGAATCACAAAACTTGTCCCAGCTCAGACGGAGGACATGCACCCTACCTTAGTTGTGCATCACCTGCAAAATAAGCAAATGATTATCTCTTTTAGCATCAATCTTTTGCCTTCTCCCTGTAACATCTGCACAGGTACCTTTAACATAATCACCGAATTCAATTTTATGTTGATTGAATCTGCCTCTGTCGCTGTCAGATCGTCATTTACCGACCCTAACCACTCCTTGTGTGAGAACGTTCTGCCTCATGTCACTTTTACTTCGTTTTCCTCATGCCTTCAAATCTCTGACTAATCGTTCTCAATCGTTTCAGGCGTGGCGTGGTAGCACTTTCACGCCTTATTTTCCTCTGTGTAGGCTCTTCGTGACTTGGAAAGCTTCAATCGGACCACTTTGCAGCCTCCTGTTCCCCAAGGAGAACTGTCTCACCTTTCCAACCCACCTTCACTTCTGACATACAGGTACATTTTAAACCTTCAAAATTTAGACTTATCTTCGATGTTCCATACTCACAACGCCTTCAATGCCTCCAATAACAATTCTTTTGATGCAGCCTGGCCTGTTTTTGTCTTCCAGTCTCCTCTTTGTCTACCATTCACATGAACCTGTTCATCGCTCTCTCCAATCAATTCACGTTCCTACTTATTGAAGTTTCACACTCACAATTGAACAATACTTCAGCCGAAGAATTCATTCAGAGTAGGATTGCCTGTGTAAACATGCTAAAACTCTTGTTCTTCCTTTGAACAAGTGTGTCCCTTGGTCGTGTTCGGTGCAATGGTACCTCTACCCTATCCCAAAGTCAGACAGTTTGACTTCATTTCACGTAACTGCTTTTTGAGATAATTAATTGGGTACTATGGCAAAACATAGTTGTTGTTGTTTAGTGGTTGTTTAGGATATAAAACCGGGACTTCTGGCATGTATAAATGCTGTAAGACCCAAAGCAAGAATCATACCACTGGACCAACGAGCCACCTGTAGACCGCAGGGTCCACTCCTCAAACAGCTGAGACTCGCTTCGTGTGACGTACATCCCACATTGCTTCAGGAATTCCAAGGATCAAACAGTTTCCAGAACATCATTTTCTCATTCTGTCTCCTTGCTGCCACGACGGTGCTGTTTGTCCATTACCCCAGGACAGGGCCCTCTCATTAAACCATCGTTTTTCTTCCTGCAAGCAGTGCTGGGGAGGGCAGTGCCCTTTCGATCTTCTCCTCCTTCTCAATCATTTCGGGTGCGTGAGTCACTTACACGCATACACAGGTAATTATGAAATTGTGAACTTTCCTTCAACGTCTGTTATCCGAGAGATAGAAAGATAGTGAGCTACCGGGAAAGAGGGAAATGGACACAGGAGACTCTTCCCTCGGGTAAATTAAAATAAGTTCCTTTCTTGTGTAGCCTGTTTGATGTTCATGATTAGTCTTCAAACATCAATCCTGCAGACAGACTTTAGCAAAGCAGGCGTTGTTTTATTTGCTGATTCCAGAGCAGGAGTTAATGCCTGACATCAACAGTCCCGCGTTAAGAGAATCTGTGTGAAACACTCATGTACTGAGAGACATCCCCAACGGCCCTGAGTTGCGGGGATGCAGACAGTTCAACGAGGAAGGGAGGGTTAATAATGAGACAAAGTTTCTCCCTCACCCGCTCCGTCACAGAGACAGGGAGAGTGATGTCATAAACCCATGGCGTCATTCCCGTGCAGAAAGAAGCCGTTCAGCCCATCGAGTCCACAACGACTCTCTGCCTCTTGTATCTCTCTGAGGTTTTTCACAATCAGCGATATCTGGCCCTAATAATGATGTCTGTGTTGTGATGCTGTCTCCGACATGCTGATCCTCTTATCATTCCCAACTGAAATGGTGTGGTGAATTATGACAGGGCATGAAAAAATGTACAACTGATGTGCTTCAACTTCCCCAGATTATTCCCATCTCAGAGAAAAGGCTTTACAATTCAGTTCAGTGGAGACCGACAGACAGCAACAGAAGACTTTAACTTTCACAAGCGTGTAACCTCACCTGTCTAAATTTGACACATGTATCAATACGAGATATCCAATTCCACATACATGAAACCATCGGAAGCGGAAAATTGATCAATTCAAGAACAATATACGACGCACCTGGTACAAATAGCAGAGGTAACAAGCATGGGGCTGGATGAACACAGCAGGTCAAGCAGCATCAGAGGAGCAGGAAAACTTGAAGTTTCGGGCCTAGACCCTTCATCAGAAATGGGGGAGGGGAAGAGGGTTCTGAAATAAATAAGGAGAGAGTGGAAGGCGGATAGAGGATGGATAGAGAAGAGGATAGGTGATGAGGAGGGGATGGAGCCAGTAAAGGTGACTGTAGGTAGGCGGGTAGGGAGGAGATAGGTCAGTCCAGGGAGGATGGTCAACGGGGCGGGATGATGTTAGTAGATAGGAGATGGGGGTGTGGCTTGAGGTGAGAAGAAAAACAGGTTAGGGAGGTGGAGATGAGCTAGGCTGGTATTGGGATGCAGTTGGGGGAGGGGAGATTTTGAAGCTTTTGAAATCCACATTGATGCCATTGGGCTGCAGGGTTCCCAGGCTGAATATGATTTGCTGTTCCTGCAGCCTTCGGGTGGCATCACTGTGGCATTGCAGGAGGCCCAGGATGGACATGTCATCTGAGGAATGGGAGGGGGACTTGAAATGGTTCGCGACTGGGAGGTGCAGTTGTTTGTTGCGAACTGAGCGCAGTGTTCTGCAAAGCGGTCCCCAAGCCTCCGCTTGGTTTCCCCGATGTCGAGGAAGTCACAACGGATACAGCGGATACAGTATACCACATTGGCAGATGTGCTGGTGAACATCTGTTTGATGTGGAAAGTCTTCTTGTGGCCTGGGATTGGGGTGAGGGAGGAGGTGTGGGGGCAGGTGTAGCACTTCCTGCGGTTGCAGGAGAAAAGTGCCGGGTGTGGTGGGGCTGGAGGGGAGTGTGGAGCGGACAAGGAAGTCGCGGAGGAAGTGGTCCCTCCGGTAGGCAGATAAGGGTGGGGAGGTAAAAATGTCTTAGGTGGTGGGGCCTGATTTCAGATGGCGGAAGTGTCGGAGGATGATGCGTTGGATCCAGAGGTTGGTGGGGTTGTATGTGAGGACGAGGGGGATTCTTTTTTGGTTATTATTGCGGGGACGGGGCGTGAGGGATGTGTTCCAGGAAATGCGGGAGACACGGTCGAGGGCGTTCTCGACCACTGTGGGGGGGAAGTTGCGGTCCTTGAAGAATGAGGACATTTGGGATGTACGGAAGTGGAATGTCTCATCCTGGGAGCAGATGCGGCGGAGGCGAAGGAATTGGGAATAAGGGATGGCATTTGTGCAGGAAGGTGGGTGAGAGGAGATGTATTCCAGGTAGATGTGGGAGTCAGTGGGCTTGAAATGGACATCGGTTTCTAGGTGTTTGCCCTAGATGGAGACAGAGAGGTCCAAGAAGGAGAGAGAATTGTTGAGATGGTCCAGGTGAACTTTAGGTTGGGGTGGAAGGTGTTGTTGAAGTGGATGAACTGTTCGAGAATCCTCGTGGGAGCACGAGGCGGCGCCGATGCAGTCATCAATGTCACGGAGGAAGAGGTGGGGTTTCGGGCCAGTGTCGGTACGGAAGAGGGATTGTTCCACGTAACCTACAAAGAGGCAGGCATAGCTTAGGCCCATGCGGGTACCCATGGCCACCCCCTTTGTCTGCAGGAAGTGGGAGGAATTGAAAAAGAAGTTGTTGCGGGTGAGGACAAGTTCGGCTAAGCGGATGAGGGTGTCGGTGGAGGGGGATTGGTCAGTTAGCAGAGGATGGCTTTGACCCTTCCACCTTTCCACTTTTCATCGAAGGTGTGGAATGTACCTTCAAGAAAGATGTCAATAGACCTTCACTGTTGTTGTGTATTATTCTGTTACACAGACAAGTCACGGCTGTGGAAACATAACCGTTATCTCAGTTCCTACATTCTGTTGGTCGAAATTTGATTCCATTCAGAATCGCAAAATTTGTGACAACGCAAGCAGAGGCCCTGCAGTCAGCCTTCGCTGCGTCGGCTCTCCACAATGAGTAAATGAGTATCCCTTTGCCTTCTCCCTGTAATTCTGCATTTTGTTACTCTTAACAATAACCATCGAATTCCGTTTTGTGGAGAATGAATCTGCCTCTTTGTCACAGTCAGACAGTCATTTGTAGACCCTCATCACTTCATGTGTGAATACACTCTTCTTCTTGTCAATCTAATATGTTTTCCTCATGACTTTAAATCACTGCCTAATCTCGATCTTTTTCTCGATCCTTTCAGAAGTGTGAACATTTTCATCCCCTTATTTCTTCTGTTCATACCCCTCATGGCTTGGGAAGCTTCAATCAAACCAGTTTTCCGTTTTCCAAGAGAACTGTCTCAACTTTCCAATCTCTCTTTATTGGTGACTTTGCTCATACACGTCACCATTCACGTGAACCTGTTCTGCACTGTCTCGAATCGCTTCCTGTCCCATCTTCCTGAAGTTTCGCATGCAATAATGCTGAATTCATTTTGCACCTGCCCAGAGTGCGGTACATTCCACATTGTTCCGGGAATTCGAAGCAGCAAAAAGTTTTCTTCTCAGTCTGCCTCCCTGGTCCCGGGATGGTTCTGTCTGCGTCTTCTCCCGGCACCGGGTTCTCTCCATTGGCATATTATTATACCATTTTCTTCCAGTTGGATTACACAATGTTTTGTAAGATTCACGAAGCTGGAGATGGATTTCTGTTTTGTTTCCCCTCCATGTTTCTATCTAAAATATGAATTTTGTTCCCAAAATCGCGGCGCAATTCTCAAGCCTCATCTTGCCTCGGGAGAAGTGAATTTAGATTTGTGGAGAGACTCCAAAGGCCGGGATTCTTCTGTTTAGTGCAAAGAAGACTAAACAGAGATTTCATGGCGCTCGTGTTTGAATGAAGCAGACAGTGAGAAACTGTTTCCACAGATCGGGATCAGGAAACAGGGGGATGGGATTTTAGAACATTGAAGATACAGAGAGTTGCATTTATATCGGACTTTTCACCACCAGTGATGATGTCTGTTGACTATGGGCAGAGATTGTTTAAATCCTGTTTCCTTCTTCCCCATGTGGGATATCTTCACTTCAAAGACTCTCAGGCATCTCAGAGTGACCTCGATCTCATCGAAATCAAACCTTATCATTTTGATGCATTTTGATCTGTTACTCGCAACACCATGCGTCTGAAATAAATATCTCATATTGACATACAGGCCAAGTTTACACGGGTGAGTTGACACACTTGTGAAGGTCTGAATGGTCTTCTCCTGTTCTCTGTCGGTCTGCAATGATATGATTTGTTAAAGATGTTCTCTGACATGGCAGGAGTAAATTGTTGAATTTGAAACACATCAGCTGTGGTGTGTTCCATGTGGAGGACGCCCTCCATTCGTTGCCCACGTTGTTTCAGACAGCAGCGTCCTCCCGGCGAAATGAAAAGTCGTGAATGACAAGAGGATCATCATGTCGGAGAAAACGTCACGGCACAAACACAGTTTACCATTATTAGGATAGCCATCACCGAGAGTGAATCAAGTCGCAGAGATACAAGGATCAGAGAGTCGCTGTGGACTCGAGGGGCTGAACGACTTCTTTCTGCACGGGAATCATGCCATGGGTTTCTGACGCCACTCTCCCTGTCTCTGTGACCTGGAGATCTCGCTGGAAAGTGTCACTTCGCCTGATGGTGGAGTAGCGCTTTGAAAGCATGAGATTTCACATAAACCTGTTGGACGACAACCTCGTGTCCTGTGACTTCTGACATTTTCCACGGTCTCTGTGACAGAGTAGGCGAGTGAGGGAGAAACAATGGCTCATTTTTAACCCTCCCTTCCGCGTTGAACTATCTACAGCCCTGCAGCTCAGGGCCGTTGGCAATGATTGTCACTGAAGAAGTGTTTCACTCGGATTCTCTTAAACTGGGACTATTGGTGTCAGAAATTAATTCCTGCCGGTCGCAGCAAAGAAACTGATGCCTGCGTTGTAAAGTTTCTTTTTTTTCTGCAAGATTGCTGTG
This sequence comes from Ginglymostoma cirratum, assembly GCA_024137785.1. Taxonomy (NCBI): domain Eukaryota; kingdom Metazoa; phylum Chordata; class Chondrichthyes; order Orectolobiformes; family Ginglymostomatidae; genus Ginglymostoma; species Ginglymostoma cirratum. The sequence continues at coordinate 3,193,323 of JAHRHZ010000134.1, forward strand.
TGAAGTCGAATCCTGAAATCAAACATACAGCACAGAAAGATCCCATATTAAGTTTCTAAACGGAATAGCCCCCAGTTTAGACTTCTATCTTCTTCTTTCTGTCTCTGATTCATGTCATTTGACGAAAATTCCCAATCGTCGTTAATAATTTCCTGGCATCTGATTCTGCCTTTTCTGCTTCTTCACCCTTCTAGTGTTTAAGAAGGAGCTGCAAAACGTATATCATCCTCAAGCACTGCCTGCCCGTGGAGGGAAATAGTTTAATCCACCTGCCATTGAAGTGATCCCGGTACTTGGTGAAAGGAGCAAATAGCAGCAGCCCAGGAGTAGGGAGACAGAATGGGAAGAAACTGCTCGTTGATGCTTTCACTGCCAAACTGGGACTTTTTAAAAATATAATCAGCCTGTTAAGAACATAAAAGCATAACAACTAGGAGCAGGAGTAGGCTGTCCGGCATTTCGAGCCTTCTCCGCCATTCAATAAGATCATGGATGATCTTTTCGTCCACTCAGATCCACTTGCCCTCGCTGTCACCATATCGCTTAATTCATTTATTGTTCAAAAAAAAATCTACCTTAGATATAAAACGTTTACTGAAGTAGCGTCAACTACTTCACTGGGCAAGGAATTCCATTGATTATCAACACTCTGGGTGAAGAAGTTCCTTCTCAATTTAGTCCTAAATCTGCACCCTCTAATCTTGAGGTGATGCCCTCTTGTCCTAGCTACACTTGCCAGTGGAAACATCCTGTCTACTTCTATCTTATCTAATCCTTTCATAATTTTATATGTTTCTGTAAGATGCCCCCTCAATCTTCTGAATTCCAATGAATATAATCCCAATCTACTCAGTCTCTCCTCATAAACCAACGCCCTCAACTCCAGAAACAACCTTGTGAAACTCTTCTCTTTCCCCTCCAGTTCCAATACATCCTTTCTGAAGTTAGGAGACCAAAACTGCACACAGTACTCCAGGTGTGGCCTCACCTTGTACAGATGCAACCTTACCTCTCTGCTTTTAAACTCAATCCCTTTAGCAATGAAGGACAAAATTCCATTTGCCTTCCCAATTACTTGTTTTACCTGCAGATCAACCTTCGGTGATTAAAGCACAAAGACACCCAGGTCCCTCTGCTTAGCAGCATGCTGCAACTTTTTACCATTCAAGCAATAATCATTTTTTTTAATATTACTCCTACTAAAATGTATGACTTCACATTTATTTACATTGTATTCCATCTGCCAGACCTTTGCCCACTCACTCAATGTATCGATGTTCCTCTGCAAAGTTTCACAGTCAGCTGCACACTTTGCTCTGTCACTCATCTTAGTGTCATCTGCAAACTTTGACACCCTACACGTGGTCCCCAACTCCAAATCATCAATATAAATTGTAAATAATTGCGGTCCCAACACCGATCCCTGAGGCACACCACTAGTCACTGATTGCCAGCCAGAATAGCACCCATTTATCCCCACACTTCGCTTCCTGTTGGTCAACCAATCTTCTCTCCATGTTAATGCTTTACCCCTAAAGCCATGCATCCTTATCTTATGCAGCAGCCTCTTGTGCGACACCTTGTTGGGGGCCTTTTGGAAATCTAGGTACACCACATCCACTGGGTCCCCATTGTCCACCTTCCTCGTAATGTCTTCATAGAATTCCAAAAGATCTGTCAAGCATGACTTGCCCTTCATGACCCCATGCTGCGTCTGCTCAACAGGACAATTTCTATCGAGATGCCTTGTTATTTCTTCCTTGGTAATAGACTCAAGCATCTTTCCCACTACAGAGGTTAAGCTAACCGGTCTATAATTCCCCGTCTAACAAGCATGGGGCTGGATGAACACAGCGGGTCAAGTAGCATCATAGGAGCAGTAAAACGTGACGTTTCGGGCCTAAACCCTTCATCAGACATGATTTTCTGATGAAGGGTTTAGGCCCGAAACGTCAAGTTTTCCTGCTCCTATGATGCTGCTTGGCCTGCTGTGTTCATTCAGCCCGATGCTTGTTATCTCGGATTCTCCACCATCTGCAGTACCTTTTATCTCTGAAATAATTCCCCATCTTTTTTCTACCTCATTTTTTAAGCAGTGGCGTCACATCTGCTGTTTTGCAATCTGCTGGGACTGCCCAGAGTCCAGCGAATTTTGGAAAATTACCCCAGTGCACCTGCTATTTCTCCCGCCATCACTTTTAGTACCCTGGGATGCATTCCATCAGGGGCAAGAGACTTATCAATCCTTAGTTCCATTAGCTTACCCAACTCTTCCGTAATAATGATTGTTTCCAGGTCCTCACCTACCTTCGTCTCTTTGTCAATTACTGGCATGTTCTTAGTGTCTTCCACTGTGAAGACCGATACAAAATATCTGTTCGATGCCTCGGTCATTTCAGCGTATCCCATAACTAAATTCCACTTCTCATCTTCTAAAGGCCCAACTTTCACTTTAGCCACTCTTTTTCGTTTGATATATTTATAGAAACGTTTGCTAGCTGTCTTTATATTCTGTGCTAGTTTTTTCTCATGTTCTATCTTACTTTTCTTTATAGCTCTTTTTGTGACTTTCTGATGACCTTTAAAGTTTTCCCAATCTTCTAGTTTCATGCTGTTTCTGGCTACTTTGTATGCCTTCTCTTTCAATTTGATAGACTCCCTTATTTCCTTCGACACCCATGGCAGATTACCTCTTTTATTACAGTCCTTCCTTTTCACTGGAACGAACTTTTGCTGAGCACTTTGAAAAATTGCTTTGAAATTCCTCCACTGCTCGTCAACTGTCCCACCATAAAATATTTGTTTCCAGTCTACTTTAGCCAAGTTCTCCCTCCTTCTATTGTAGTCCCCCCTGTTCAAGCAAAGGACCCTGGTATTGGATTTTATCTTCAAACTCTCCATCTGTATTCTAAATTCAACCATACTGTGATCACTCCTTCCAAGAGGATCCCTAACGATGAGGTCATTAATTATTCCTGTCTCATTACACAGAACCAGATCTAGGATAGCTTGCTCGCTCGTCGGTTCCATTACATACTGTTCAAGAAAACTATCACGGATACACTCAACGAACTCCTCCTCAAGGCTACCCTGACCGAGCTGGTTCGACCAATCTACATATATATTAAAAACCCCCATGATAATTGCCGTACCATTTTTACAGGCATTAGTGATTATTTTGTTTATTGCCCGCCCCAATGTGATGTTATTATTTAGTAGCCTATCGACTACAACTACCAGTGACTTTTTCCTCTTAAAATTTCTAATTTCCACCCAAATGGATTCAATCCCATTCTCCATAGAACCTATATCATCTCTCAGCACCACCCTGATGTCGTCCTTGAATATCAGAGCGACACCACCCCCCTTGCCTTCCTGTCTTTCCTACCGAATAGTCTGGTACCCCAGGATATTTAACTCCCAGTCGTGACCATCCTGTAACCATGGCTCCGTAATGGCTACCAAATCATATTCATTCACGATGATTTGTGCCATTAACTCACCAACCTTATTACGAATGCTAAGCTCATTCAGGTAAAGTACCTTTATGCTAGCTTTCTTACCCTCATGATTTCCGACATCTCTAATAATATCCCCTGAGTTATCCTTCCTTTTTGATTCTTTCATTGTCTGCCTTGAACTTAAACCCTCCTGCACACAAGCTAGCCTGCTGCTTACCTTTTTATTTACCATCATACTCCCTGTCGTTTTCCCTTTCCCTCCCCCGCCCCGACTCACGAGTTTAAAGTCCGAGTGACCACCCTATTTATCCTTTTCGCTAGAACACTGGTTCCAGATCGGTTTAGGTGGAGGCCGTCCCGTCGGTACAGATCCTCCCGGCTCCAAAAATGGTGCCAATGCCCCATGAAATGGAACCCCTCTTTCACACACCACTCCCTTAGCCACGTGTTTACTTCCCTAATTTTCTTATCCCTATGCCAATTTGAACGTCGCTTGGGCAGTAATACGGAGATTATGACCCCTGAGGGCCTGTTCCTTAATTTTGTTCCTAGTGCTTGATAATCACCAAACAGGTCCTCCATCCTAGCCTTGCCTATGTTGTTAGCCCCAAAGTGGACCACAACAACTGGATACTCCCCTTTCCGCTCCAATATCCTTTCAAGGCAGTCAGAGTTTTCTTGCACCCTGGCACCAGGCAGGCAACACACCATGTGGGACTCCCGATCCGGCTTGCAAAGGATACTATCTATCCCCCTAACTATAGAATCCCCTTTAACTACCAGTTGCCTTTTTGCTCCTCCCTCTTGAATAGCCTTCTGCTCCATGGTGCTGTGGTGAGTTGGTTCATCCTCCCCGCAGCCCTTTTCCTCATCCACACAGGGATCAAGTATCTCGTACCTGTTGGATAAGGTCAAAAGTTGAGGCTCCTCCACTCCTGAACTCAGGATCCCCCTACCTGCCTCTCTTGCAGTCACACTCTGTTGTCCCTGATCACTAACTGAATGTGAATTACATAAACTACCAGGTCTGACTGCCTCCTAAAACAAAGCGTCCAGGTAACTCTCCCCCTCCCGGATGTGCCGCAGTGTTTGAAGCTCAGATTCCAGATCTTCAACTCTGAGCCACAGCTCTTCCAACAACCAGCACTTGCTCGAGATGTGGTCACTGCCGTTCACAATGAGATCAGCCAGCTCCCACAGCATATAGCAAAAGCACATCACCTGCCCAGCCATCTCTACTTAGTTAATTACTTTATTAATGTATATAAATTTATGAATTAAATACTTTCTAATACTTCTCTGCTATGTATTTTCCAAATAACCAATTAATAGATAAATAAAAAAAGGAAGTAAATTTTTAAACAATTGCACGATACAGAAGAAATAGAAAAAATAGTAAAACCTTACCTTACCAAAACACCACAGAGTTTTTTTTTATAGTTAGAGGAGGAGGGTGGGTGGGAGACATTACATGTGCAGTGTCTCGGGTTCAGCTGCTACCCAAAAATATTCTGGCCGGCCCCCTGGTCCTCGCTGTCGCCTCTCCCTCTGCTGCTGAAAAATGAAGGCCGCTGACACTCGAGGTAAGCCCTTTAAGAGGGAAACTTACCTTCCCGGCAGCCCCCTGGTCCTCGCCGTCGCCTCTCCCTCTGATGCTGAACATCAAAATGTTCACATATGGAAATAATTTCACTAAGTTATGAACTCTTCTGAGACACCAACGAGTTTGCACTGGGGAGAGAGAGCTTTCAGCACCTTTGTGTGTGGGAAAGGAATCACTTGTTTCACCTGCTTCACTTCAAACCAACCTGTTCACATTGATTAAAGACCTTTTCAATGTGAGAAGTGTATTAAAACACAATAAATTGCTGAAACATAAACACACTCACAATGAGGAATAAGACAACCACTTGCTGTGGGTGCAACAACACGAAGCCTGCTGAGAAACCATTGAGTTTACACTGGGGAGAGCGCATTCATCTGCTCTCTGTGTGAAAAGGGATTCACCCAGACATCTCACCTGCTGATACACCAGTTTATAAGTGATGACAAGAATTGCATTCTGCTGTTGTTGCTGCAGATAATCAGATCCAGAACTGAAACAGATCAATTCAGAGAATTGGATTTTTTTTTTGTTTGTTTCTGAGGTTAATGACACTGTGATGTGACTGGAACCCGTTATTTCAATTCATCAAATTAATCAGCTTTGTTTCAAACACATTGTTCTGTGTCTTTGGTTTCTCGAAGATGTCAGGAGCATGTTCCCTGAAATCGACTCAGGAAACGCATTTAGCAGATGTTCAACAATTGAGCACGTCACATCAAATAATTTCCAGAAGTGCAGGAGAGATAGATTTTCCCTTGGCAGTTATTGAAATCTGTAATGCCCTCCCTGAAAAGGGGTGGAAACAAATTCAAACAATAACTTTTAGCAGTGAATCAGACCTCTATTTTAAAGGAAGAGTCAGGGGAGAGGTGGGGAGAGTGGGACTAAATGACAGCTCTTTTAAAGATGGTCATGTCACTATCAGGCAGGAAAAGGGGTGATGCCCAACTCCCAAAGAAAATCAAGGACGTTATGATTAACCTGTATCAGACACAGGTCACCCTCTAACGGAGCATTGTGTCCAATTCAGGGAACTGCACTTTAGAAAGGAGGTGGTCGATTTGCAGATGTTTCAAAAAAGAAAAACATTGTACAAGGCTCTAGGGCAAAAGTAGGGGGTAGGACAATCATTGGCACTAACACATTGTGCTGAGTGGCCTCTGTAGTAATGTAACCATTCCATTATTCTAATCAAAACTCTGAGGAACGGACAGGGGAGAGGACAGACTGGCAGCTTCCTTATGGATGGTCCTGAGCCATCAAAGCAGCTCGATGTTAACTGGACCAAAGTTCTGAAGAAGCGTCATACGGGACTCGAAATGTTAATTCCATTTCTCTCGCTACAGAGGCTGCCTGACCTACTGTGTTTCTTCAACACTAACTGATTGCACTTCAGATTTCCAGCATCCACTGTATTTTGCTTCTGCGTTAACTGTTGTCTGATACCCAGTTTTCTAATAGGGAGGCAATGGCCTAATATTATTATTGCTGGGCTGTTAATCCAGAGACCAAGGTAACATTCTGGGTTTGAATTCTGCCAAGGCAGAAGCTGGAATTTCAATTCAATTTAAAAAAAAACATGGAATTAAGAATCTAGTGATAATAATGAATCCATTGCCAATTGTTGGGGAAAAATAATCTTGTTCACTCATGTCGTTTAGGAAAGGATACTGCCATCCTTACCTGGTCTGATCTACATACGACTCCAGAACCATAGCAATATGATTAACTCTCAACTGCTGTCTGGGGAACTGGGATGGGTAATAAATGCTGCCTAAAAGCTACGTCCACATCCTGTGAATGAATAAAAGAGATCTTGCCTACCTTTTTTCGTAAATACCTTTCCAATACCCTGAGGAATTTCTGAATGTGTCAGAGGAACATTTGGAAGAGAAGGAGGTCATTCAGTCTCTTACATCTCCTCAAACATTCAATTCAATCAGGACTGACCTTTATTTCATATACCTTTACCTTTGTTAAGCTCTTAACAAAAATCTAACATCTCAGTTTTAAAATGTTCAATTGGCTCTCATCATCCACAACCTGTTGTGGCCGGGGATTTTAAATTTCTAATTCTCTATCATGCTCTCATGCCGACATTTTTGTCATCGGATCACTGCACTTTTACAGTGACACTAAACCAAAGCTTCAAATGCACCTCATTGTTCAATTCAGCACTTAAAAGCTTTCTGGACTCACCATTGAGACCAATATCTTCAGACTCTGAACTCTGCCCCCAATTTTGTCTTAATTTCTCTCGTTTCAATTTGTTTCTTTCTCAGCTACACACCTGCTCCAGGCACATCTTTTGTTTCTTTGTTTCTTTTTCAGCCCCAACTTCAATACCTGTGGCCTTGAGGTTTCTGTCATTTAGTTTTTATTTCTTCTCCCTTGTCACGGACCATCTTTTTGTACTAGTCTAACCCAAACCTTACTCAAAACCTATTACATTTCTTATGTTTCCCAGTCCTGATAAAAATTCACATTCCTGAAGTATATTTCTTTCTGCACATGTATTTCCCAAACTTCGAAGATTTTCCAACATGACCTGTTTTCATTCCCAATTTTTGCTATCCTTTGTATGAAGAATTGTTTGGATGAAGATTTATCATCGCCAAATAATGTCCCTTTGTTCTCAATTCGCCAACGAGAGGAAATAGTTTCTACACCTATCCAATTAACACGTCCGACAGATTTTGGTGAATTCATTTTAATCTGGAGAAGTATAAATTTATATTTACATTCCAGGGTGAAGACGCGCTGTTGGATTGGTTAAAACAAGGCTTTCAGAGACTCACCCCAAGCCTTGCTTCATTTTGCATCAGCATATTTTCTGGTTATAATTCAATTTAACTAACTGGAGTGTTTAATATGAGATTTGGATGAGTAACAGCTGCTGGATACTTGACATGGAAAGACACGTAAGGTTGCTGGGAGAACGGTACATGGCATGACAGGGAGGTGTAGGAATGATTATTCCTCACAAATCACCAGTTTCTTTCAGCTCAATTTCACATACTGCCTTTATCTTTTTGTGGGTTCTCACTCACTCCTTCTGTTTAAATCAATTTCAGAGCATATTCGAGGGTGAGGATTTGCAGTCGTGAAACTTGAACCAAACATCTCATCAAGATTTGACAAATTGCTCAATTTACTGTACCCAGAACGTCATTAGATTTTGGCCGTGTAAGAAGAAAACACCTCTCAGAGTGGGGAGAAAGCATACACATGCTCTGTATGTGGTTGCAGCTTCAACCAATCATCTGGCCTGTCTAAACACAAGCACAGTCACGTCAGGGAGAAGCTGTGTAAACGTGGGGACTGCGGGAAGGCATTTAACTTCCCCTGTGAGTTGGAAACTCATCGGTGCCGTCACACTGGAGAGAGGTTATTCCTGTGCTCTGTGTGTGAGAAGGGCTTCACTCGGTCAGCACACTTGCTGCAACACCAGCGTGTTCACAGTGGGGAGAGACCGTTTACTTGCTCTGTTTGTGAGAAGGGCTTTACTAATTTGTCCAACTTGCTGAGACGCAAGCACGTTCATACTACCGAGAGACCTTTTAAATGTGACTGTGGGAAGTGCTATAAAAGTTCCAGGGAACTAACACGCCATCGATGTGTTCACACAGATGAGAGACCATTCAAGTGTTCTCACTGAGACATGGTTCTAGCATTCATCTGAACTCACTCTACATCAATGCGCTCACACTGGAGAGAAGCCATTGACCTGCTCCATGTGTCAGAAGAATTTCACTCAATCATCTCATCTTCGTTCACACCAGCGAGTTCACACTGGGGAGAGATCATTTGCCTGCTCCAATTGTGAGAAGAAATTTGCTCATTCTTACCATCTGGTGCGACACGAGCGATGTCACAAGTAGTTCTGGTGTTGGGATGTTTCTGTTAATCACATCCAGAACTGATCCATGTATATCAGGCTCTTATTCTGTTGATGTTATTAAAATCCAACCAAGTTAAAGTTGCTAGTATTCTGGGTGTCAAATAAATCAGGTATGTATCAATTACACAGTGTGGTGAGCTTTTTAAATAAAGAACACAAGTTTGTTATTTATGAAGAGCTCTCCCGTTCTCCTGTCTCCTCCATCCTCACCTCCAACAATAAGTATAACGAATGCATGGAGCTTCTTTGTCACTAAGATTGAGACAATCTGATCAGCTCTCTGTCCCGTTTCCCTCTCTCTCATTCGCTCTCTCGGACAAACTGGCTCAAAAGATTGTGTTTTATTTTTTCCATGTCCGAGCCCTGGACATGTACGTGTCTTCACTCTCCCTCCATTTCCTGTCATGCCACGTTAGAGTTCACCTTGTCCAAGACTCTTATTTCTTGCTCCAATGGCCCTATTCCCATGAAATATCTGACCACTGAACATCTTTATTTTCTGCGTTTGTTAATAGTTCTTTTGCTGATACTGTTCCTTTTGCTATAAACCCGCCATATTCAAGTTCCAACCTCACAATCCCTGCAAGTTACTTTCTGATTTTGAACCTACCTTTCTCATGCAAATTCCTGAAATGAACATTTTCCTCCCAAATCCAAGTCACCTCTCCCAGAATGCAATGTTTTAATCCCAGACAAATTTTCGTTTCTGCAACATTCAGGAAAAGCTGCACTTGTGGTCACATTCACCGTTGGATGGAGCAACACGCACTTGTGTGGAAAATTGGCACTTTTCTTCGAGTTTGATGTACAAATAACAACAAGAATTTCCACAATAAAGGGAATCGAGTGCGTTGGAATGATTGCTCATGCCTGATAATAGCCATAAAGAGAACATCTATTCCGTATTAGATGCAGAAGATTTCTGCCAATTGTCGGGGCTTCCACCATGTATTAAAAACACTGCCATCCAAAAGGTGTTGGAACAGGAGTAGGCCACTCGGCCCATTGAATCTACTCCACCATTCAATGAGATCATGGCAGATCTGATAACCCTCAAGTCCACCGTGCTTCCATTTCCCATAATCCTTAAGTTCTCTACAGATTAAAAAGAAAAACCTGTCTGTTTAAATTTAGTGGGCACAGGCACTTCAGGGAATGAACTAGGAAAATAATAATGGGGAACCAGGAAATGACAGAAGAGTTGAATAAACACTTTACATCAGTCTTCACGGTAGAAGCCACTCATAGCATTTCAAACTTGCTTAATAGCCAAAAGGCAAAAAAAGAAAGACAGGAAATAAATGCAATGAATATCATTGGAGGTGAAGTGTTAGGAAAACGATTAGAGCAAAAGACCAATTAGACCCCTGGATCTGGTGGGTTGCATCCTAGATATGAAAAGGAATTCGCTGCAAAAGTCGTGAATTCACTAGTCGCCATCTTACAAGAATCTTTAGAGTTTAGAAGAGTCCCAGAAGATAAATTGCCAATTTAGTACCTTTATGCGAAAAAGAAAAAATAAAACTGTAGACCAGTTAGCATAACATCTGTTCTTGGATAAATCTTAGAGTCTATTATAATAAAAGATGTAACAGCAGTCCCAAAAAGGTTCTTGAGGGACAATCAAGTTCAGGGAATTTCGAGAGGAACATAAGAAACAGGAGCAAGAGTAGGCCATCTGCTCCGTCAAGCATGCTCTGCCATTCGAAAAGACCATGGCTGATCTTTTCGTGGATTCAGCTCCACTTAACTGCCCATTCACCATAACCTTCATTTCCTTTACTTTTCAGCAATCTTTGCCTTAAAATCATTCAATGAGGTAGCCTGAAATGCTTCACTGGGCAGGGAATTCCACAGATTCACAATCCGATGGGAAAAGGAGTTCCGTATCAACTCAGTCCTAAATCTGCTCCCCCTTATTTGAGGCAATGCCCCCTCCTTCTAGCTCCACCCACCCAACTTCCCTGCTTCTATCATATCTAACCCATTCATAATTTTATTCACTCCCCTGTCATTTTTCTAAATTTCAATGAGTATAGTCCCAGTCTACTCAAGCTCTCCTCATCAGCCACCTCAATTCTGGAATGAACCTCGTGAACCTCCTCTGTACGCCCTCCAGTGCCAGCAGATCCTTTCTGAAGTCAGGAGACCAAACCTGCGCACAGTACTCGAGGTGTGGCCTCACCAGCAACGTATGCGGCTGCTGCAGCATAACCTCTCTATTTTTCAATTCCATTCCTTTACCAATGAAGGTCAGCATTCCATTTACCTTCTTAATTACCTGCTGCATCTGCATACTAATTTTTTTTGGTTCGTGCACAAGGTTCCTCTGCACAGCAGAATGCAGCAACGTTTCACAATTTAGGTTGTAGTCAATTTTGCTGTTATTCCTACCAAAATGGATAACCTCAATATTATACTCCGTCTACCAGACCCTTACCCACTCTCTTAAATGGCCTATATCTATCAGTCAACATTCAGTGTCCTCTGCACAGTTTTCTCGACCACCCATCTTGGTGTCATCTGCGGACTTTGTCACATAACACTTGGTCCCCAACTCTTAATAATCTAGGAAAAGGAGGTTGGAGATGGACAGTTTCCAAAGATGGCAGGATGAAGAGTCAATCTTTCTCAAGAAGGCATATGATGGTCGAATTATCAGTGAGAGGGACTGAACCAAAGGAGACAGAGAGAATTGTAAAAATATCCATCACACAGGGAGAAGTGGATGGTCAGAAGTTTAGTGTAACCACTGTCGAGGGACTAGGATTTGGTTCCTATGAACCGAAGCTCTCTCAGTTTAAACTCATCACCATTCAGCTCTCCTTCTCTCTCGTGAGAGCACAGCCCTATGATTGTCTGGGTCTATGGAAACTATTAGTGCAGGAGAGATGCAATGCACGGCCAAATGGACCGAATTTTAATTGAACTATTACTGAAAGATCAAAAGATGCAGGAACTGAATTAAACTATTCTTTCAATTAAACTTGCTCTGCCATCAATTCATTGCTAATATGTTTCTCAAAACCATTCTCCTGCCTTTTCCCCTGAACCCTTCAGGCCTTCACTAATCTAGAAATTATCCACTGATGTCTGAAATACGCTCAACGACTCGGCATCCACAGCTCTCTGTGTCAATTAATGTTACAGATACACTTCTGTCTGAAGAAATTCCTTTTTCTCTCAGTTCTGAAATGTCATCACCTCACTCTGAGTTGGTGCCAACGTGTCGTGAACTCTCCTGGAGTGGAAACATCTCCTCCATGTCCACCCTATCCAGATCCCTCAGTAGTCTGTAACTTTAAACCAGATTCCAACCCCCCACCCCATCCTTTTAAACTCCATCCAAAACAGAGAGTCCTCAACCAATCCTCATATGACAAGTCCTTCATCGCTGTGATTATTCTTGTAAACCACCTCTGGACACACTCCAACATCAGCACATCTTTTCTTAGATGCTGGGCAAAACTGTTCACAGTATTCCAAATGCAGTATGACCAGAGCCTTGTTCAGCCTCAACAGTACATCTCTGCTCCTGTTATCCAGCTGTCTTGAAATTAATGCTTACATTGCATTTTTCTCCTTAACCACCAACTGAACCTGTACACTAACTGTAAGAGAACCCTGAACTAGATCTCTCAAGGCCCTGTGTGCTTCTGATTTCTAAAGCATTTTCCTATTTCGAAAATAGTCTGTGCCTCTAGTCTTCTGACCAAATTGTATAACCTCACATTTTCCCATAATGTATTCCACCTGCCACTTTTTTTGTCCACTCTCCGAGCCTGTCCTCAGTCATTCTGCAGTCATCCTGCTTCCTGAATATGACCCATTCCTCCAGCTATCATTGTGTTATCTGCAAATCTAGCAACAATGCCCTCAATTACTTTGTTCACATTGTTAATGAATAGTGCGAATAATTGTGGTCAAAACACTGACCCCTGCTGAATACCACTAGTCACTGGCTGCCATTCTGAAAAAGAGCCCTGCCAGTCACTCGATCCTCAAGATTTGTCAGTACCTTCGCCCCGAAATCACGGGCTCTTATCTTATTTAGCAGCTTCCCATGTGACAACTTGTCAAATGTCATGTCGAATTCCAAACAGATCACTTCCACTAGCTCTCCTTTACCTAACTTGCTCAGTACTTCCTCAAAGAACTCGAAGATTTGTCAGGCATGATTTGCTCTTGATGAAGCCGTGCCGACTCTACCAAGTACTCTGTGATCATATCCTTACAATGACCTGCCACACTGTTGTTGACATAAAGCTGCCTGACTTGAGTTTTATCCAAAGTATTAAAACTTTACCTTCAGTCCTGAATGTGATGAACTGCAAAATCCAATCGCTGTTGAGATGTGTGAACTCTGTTTTTTCCACAGTCTGGGCATTTAAAAGATCTGTCTGCAGTATTAACACATTGATGGCATAACAGTCCTGGAACTTTTACAGCACCTTCCGCAGTCCAGGCATGGAAATTATCTCTCCTCAGTGTGAACGAGCTGGTGCTGCAGCTGGTTAAATGACTGAGTGAGTCTCCTCCCACACACTGAGCAGGTGAATAACCTGTTACTGGTGTGATTGCGTCGATGAGTTTCCTGCTCAGGTCGGGAAATGAATTCCTCCCCACAATCTCCACGTTTTCACTGTTTCTCCCCAGTGTGACTGCGTTTGTGGTTTGTGAAGCTGACAATTGGCTGAAGCCTTGTCAACACACACAACACATGCACGGCTTCTCTCTAGGGCTGTTTCCTCTCATGTTCAAAATCGGTTCATGTTCCATTTGTGATAAAACTGGCAAATTCATCAGATCATGTTGTAATGGCTAGTTTGTAAATCTTCCCTTTCTAATATCTTGTGAAATTGATGTTAAACAAACAACAATAGAATGAGAGAGAATCTCTCTCAAGACTCTGAGATAAACCCTGAAGGGTTTAGGCCCGAAACGTCATGTTTTCCTGCTCCTGTGATGCTGCTTGACCTGCTGTGTTCATCCAGCCCCATGCTTGTTATCTCAGATTCTCCAGCATCTGCAGTACCTTTTATCTCTCTCAAGACTCTGGCTTCTTTGTGAAGAAAGGGACTGAAGGAGAGGGATTTTCAACACATACAACTTGACCATAACCATATCAGAATCTTCCAAACACTCAGTCTCCATGACCGAAAAGCAGCGGAGCAGCAGGGAATGTGAACACCATCACCTCTAAGTTCCCTCCGGGTCACGCACCATCCTGACTTGTCTGACAGCCAGCCCGAGTGGGGGAGAAATTTCCACCAATTAAATATTGGCAAAGCTGGTTCTTTGTCTTCAATTCCCAGCACAAACTCCACTGCCTCACGATTGACTCCATTCCCTGCGACCCCGACAACAGTCTGAGTCTGAACCAAACTCATCATAACCATGGTGAAATACTTCACCCCAAGATTACTTTTCAATCACATATCCCCACCATGACAAAGACTGCCCACTTCCACCCCAGTAACATCACCCGACTCCTTTTCGTCTCTGCTCATCTGCTGCTGAATGTCTCATCCATTTCTTTGGTCCCTCTGGGCTGAACTATCCTAATACACTCCTCACCTTCCTCTCACATCCCCCTCCCTGCACTTGTCCAACTTCCTCTGTCTCTATTAATGGATTTACTTAAGCTCTGTTTCGTGCTTTATTCTTCCTTCCATTCACTGCATCCGATTAAAAATTTTTACCTCTATCCATTCTCACAAGCATGCACTGCTGCCTTAGCAGCTTCATCTTCCCACACCAGCTCCCACAATGTTGTCACGGAAAGACATACAGGTTATACACCCAGTGATATAATCCTGAGGTCATCCAAAACTCTGCTGCTTGTGTGACTATTTGCTTCACTAGCCACCATGTGTGTGCACAGCTAAACTTTAAGCTTTTCTTCCTTCTATTCAATCCTTTGATAGGGTCGTTTTTTCTTTCTCACAATGCCATCCAGCCTTCTCAAGGGCAATTAGGGATCAAGGTCAATTAGCGAAGCCCACATCATAAGAATGAATTTTAACAAAGGCCTCCGAGATATCTGCAGTCCCTCTAAATCTCCTGATAATTCTCCATTTCAACTGTTTCACATTTGGTGCGTTCAACCTTCACATGTCAAGGCCGTAAACTGTAAAATTTCCTCATTAAACTTCTTGTTCTCGCAACCTAACTTTTCCACTTCAAAATACACCTTGAAAACTACATATTTGACAATAAAACATTTTCTCATCTTTGATATATTGTAGCTTGACTGTAATAAAAAAAAAATGCTTTGTAACAACTCCTGAGGAATAGCTTGGAAGTTTCCATTATGTGAAAGGCACTATATTGATATAAATTAACTGCCATTGATTTAGACACATATCACAGTCCCTTCATCATCACTTGGTGAATAACTCCTTATCATACAGCATCGTGGGAGCTACTAATGGGAAGATAATTGCCAGCAGCAAATGGCCAGGAGTTGTCAGTTGTAAAAACCTCATTTAGAGAGTCAATGGAAGTAACAATAAAACACCTAAGACAGTTGTACCTATTATTGGAGTTAGTGGAGGTTAGACAATGACAGAAAGTTGATCAGGGAGAGCAGAGATGAACTAGAGTAATGGATTGGTATTGATTCAGATCCACAGTAAACGGGTCACACCAGTCCCAGGGCCATGTCAAGCTTTCACAGATAACTGAGAACAGCACCAAAAGCTGAATCATGCTGGTTACTGGTTAAAAATGCTGTAACAATTTCAGTGTTTTCAAATTTAAAATCAAATGCCAAAGTCTGCAGCTCAAAAGAAATCAGAAGGATTGGGGTCAGCGCGAACTCTCACCAAGCA
Organism: Ginglymostoma cirratum; assembly: GCA_024137785.1. Lineage (NCBI taxonomy): Eukaryota > Metazoa > Chordata > Chondrichthyes > Orectolobiformes > Ginglymostomatidae > Ginglymostoma > Ginglymostoma cirratum. Next base: position 3,209,124 of record JAHRHZ010000134.1, read on the forward strand.
ATCACGGCAATGTTACTGAGCAATTGATAGTGTAATAAGATAATACACATAAACACAGTGCATTTAGGTCTCTGCAAACAAGTGATCACCACAAAAGATGTGAGCATCCGTGGTGAGATTTAAAAGAAGATTGATCAGAATGAATAAATGTCGAGCTGCAATCAGTCAGACACCATCCAAAGAGTAGGAAAGTCAACATTTCAAGCTGAAACCCTTTGTCGGGACTGGGATTGATGAGAATGGTTCAAGGAATGAGGAATATTAGCTGTAAGATCAGGGTGGAGAAACTGAAATTGCTCTGCATAGGGCGAAGAAGAATGACGTGAGATTTGACAAAAGTGTCTAGGCTTATGATAGGTTTAGATAAGGCAGGTAAAGAGCAGCTGTTACCATTCACTGATGGTAAAAGTATTAGAGACACAGGTATAAGATGTTGGGTTAGTGTTACTGGGAGATGTAAGGAAGGAAATTTATGTAACTTTTATTTCTATCAATAGTTTCACTCAAAGGCCAATAATATCCAGTGCTGAATGAATAAAGGATAAAGTGGCACGATCAGATCTTAGCATATCATTTGGTTTGAGTTTCCAATCAGCAAATCCTTTGCCAGCATGCTGTAAAATAAGTTTGCAAAAGCCATCTCAGTCAGTCCGGGACAGAATTTCGGATGAAACAAATGTTTCTGTGATTTTGAGTTTGCTGTGTGTAAATACTACCCTCCTCACCCCATGTAAAAGTAGATTATAAACTCCATCCCTATTAGCCCAGGAGACACATTCACAACGTTCTGTCAGAGATAGTAAGTGCTGCCGATGATGGAGTAACATAGCAGGCCAGGTAGCAACAGGGGAGCTATAAAGTTGACGTTTCGTGTCCCGACTCGAAGCACAACATTCTCTCCCCTGGGCCTGAGTGACCGCACGTCTGGAGCTGCCCTTTGCCCAATTCAAAGATGGCGGACGATAACCGGGGCCTGTCCCTCAGAGGGTGCAGCGATTTGTCCAGATTCATGAAACGAGGACAATATTATATTTATACGAACACCAGCTCATCCACAAAGTGTTTACAAAACCCTGCCCGTTGACCGGCCGGCCCATCACCTGCTCTGCTCCGCCTCATTGTTACCTTTTGTGGAGCCGAGGAAAAGTACAAAAGCTCCTCAGGAACGCTCCGACAGTGCATGCACTATGCTATGGTTGAGCTGCGGTGTGTCTGTACATGCGCAGCGATGAGGAACCCGTTCAAAGGGGATATTAACCAGAACTCGGAATTCTGGGTTAACGCAGGCGCCATCGTAAGACTTTTAATTTTATAAGTTACTACGTGTGCAAGCAATCTTTCTGTTTATTTCTTACAAGCACAACTGCCCTATATAATGCATACAATAAAGGTTAAAATATCCCTGTCAGTCCCATGTTTACAATATCCCAAAATCTGACACTCAGCCGCGCGTTAAAAGCGAATGTTGCCATATTTGTTCTGGGCCATTATTAGAGAGAGAAAAGAGATGGTGGTTCAACCTGAGGGACAACTCTCCTCGGGCGAGCAGAGAGTTTGAAAACGAAAGTCACTAGCTGTAACCAGACGGATATAATCTCAAACTACTGGCATCATGAGGAAATCTGGCAAATCGCTCTGAGGAAAAGTTTGGTTTTTGGAACTGTCTTCAAGGAGAAAATTGTAGGTTTCGTGTTTCAGCTAATGGTAATGTTTCCTGTCATTGGTAGAATGGCTGTTTTTGTTCCATTGAAGCCCTCAAGACATTGGATACCTGTTTAGATGAGCACTTAAAACGTCAGAATACACAAAACCAAGTGCCGGAAACTGCATTTACAAGTGAGATGTTTAATGTCTGACATTGTTATAATATCATAGAATAATCTCTGTCATTACGCAAATGATAAAATTCAAAAGCATTGTCAGTAAGTGAAGTTGCAAGCATTGCATGCACCTTCGTTGGTGTTCTAGTAGTCGTGATTCAACACTCTGACAGCTGTTTCCTGGATTGATTTCTAGGCAGGGAGTGAGGATTTAATGTTCCTGTACAAACTCTTAACATGAACATGAATTTCCGGCATTAAAACCAGCAAAGAGAGCATCTCTATCAGAATCAGTGAGAGTTTAACATCAGAGATGAATTAAATGGGAAGAAGCATTGAAATCCATTTCTTTCATCTGCTCAGAAACAGTCCTACAAAAATGCTCCATGTTGAAACATACAGGTGTTTTTGGTGACGTAACGGATTGGATGCAGAAAGGTTAGTTCCCTTCTGGTGCCGTCAAGGAATGGAGTGTCTAATATCGGAATGGACATCGCACATTTAAGGAAGAAACGAGGTAAAATTTATTCTCTGTGATGGTTGTGTAATTGTCGATTCCTTTACAGCAGAAGGTTGTTGAGCCTGGGCCGTTAAGTATATATAAGGCTGACATTGAAAGATTTTTAGCGGCAAGGGTGTCAAAGGTTATGGGGAAATCCAAGAAAGTGCAGTTCAGGATTATCAGGTCAGGATCATCCGCTCACTTAATAGCGGAGTAGACTTGATGGGCTGAATTGTCTTTTTCTACTCCTAAAATGCATAATGTTAATATAAGGCTGCAAAACTGACCGGAGTAAAATTTGCAAACTTAAAAATGTGTGGACCCTATTGGGGCACTGAACCGAGGTGAGATGTGCAAAGGACAGCAAACAAAGGGGCAGTCATTTGATTGGTTGTTCTATAGGGATCTGTATACCAGGGTAAACAAGAAAAAACAGTCTTCAGTGCCCAAATTGAGCCTGGCTCCATTAGGCCTATGGTAAACTCTCACAAACCACCATTGCCCTTCACGTTTGCTGACCTCCCCTGTTCTTGTCTTAAACAAATTGCACGTCAGGCAATTGCAGCTGACATTGCGAAGGTAGAACTGTAATATGGAGTGAAGTGATACTGACTGGTCCACGATATAATTCTGCTTCTAAAGATCAGTAAATTTTTCATATTTATTATTGTAAATTATAACCATGAACACGCCATGGTAGTGAAGGCACTGAATCCTAATCAGTAGGCTACGAGGTAAGACTTCTTTCTGTATCACCCTGGTCACTGTCTGATTCAACATTGCGTCTCTCATCCTTATGCACATGATCGCCTCGGCTCTATCTCGGCTTTGTCACATTGTCTTGGTTTATAATGCACAGACTATCCCGTCATCTCTTCCATTGCAGTTTCTAATGCATGAAACCAAACCTTACAGGGCACAGTCTTCGCTCTGTAGCACAGTATTGAAAGCAATCGTCTCGTCAAGCAGCGGTCATGAGTTTACTTCTAACCACAGCATACGAGAATGATTGGACAGCTGCTGCATCCAACATCCACAATAGCACTTTCAATATCGTCTGAAATTATGACAATGTCGTTTCCTCCACAGGCCAGCAGTTCGGTGAGGTGAGGTATTATAAAATGCAGGTTCACGAGGAAACAATGGGGGACCAATACGGAGAGGGGATCGACTTTTTTTTTTTCTTTGCTGTAATCAGATTCTGGTTTTGAAGTGTGAAATGGGACAATATAACCCAAATGGGTGAAATCCTACATTCTGGGGGTTTGTCTCTGCTGAGGCCATTGTCACCTTCTGAGAAATGTGTCTGTGTGTTACCCTCTGAGGGTGAAAATGTGCTCCAGTTCCCCAAGGGAACGTGAACATCTCAAACAGCTGGTCTATCGCCTCGTAGCACACAAGGCTATGTGCGAAGCCTGGAAACTGGGATATTGACATTCTTTCTGTACTGTAAAAACTCGATGATTCAATCATTTTCGAGGAGAAAAACCCGTTGTAGAGAGAAAATGTCAGAAGCTGTGTCATGAAGAAACGAAGCACATAATCCTACCACCTTCCCTGATGGTCTAGTGGTTAGGATTCGGTGCTTTCACTGCCACAGCCTGGGTCCAATTCCCGGCCAGGGATTCAGGTTCTGTTGCTCCAGATGGTGGCAACAGCAAAGGCAGTGCAGCTCTGTCCGCAATCCTTTCAATGTCAGTTAATTTCCACGAGAACATCAGATTCCATATTTCAGCTACTGAAAGAGGGGAAAGGTGCTTAATCCGTCACTGCTCAGTCAGGCTACTCAACTTTGTGTTATGTTGTTAGCAGGGACAAGAACAGTAATATTAACATTCACAAGATAAATAACCAGCAAATATAACCACCGTCGCTACTTCAATGCAATAATCTCTCTTTTGTGATGCGGTGAGTTTCACAACCATTTGTCATCGGGAAGCTGCAATTCACCCTATCGAGTCTGCTCAGCCATTCGATGAGATCACTCTTGATCTGATAAATCTCAACTCCACTTTCCTGCTTTCCCTCCATAACGAGAAGTAAACTTGAGCCTCATCACAACATCGTATATTACCATTATTATTCGGAAGTTAAGACTACTTCAATGACCTGTGCATGTTTGCATGAAATTGAATAGTATGAAATGAGCTAAAAAAAAGCCCTTCCCGCAATTCAACCCAGTGCAGGGTCAACCGTATGACAAAAGTAAGAAAGCGAACACGTTACGTCCATTTCTCCCAGCACAGATTTCTCTCTTGGCGAGTTGAATATTTGCAGCATTTTTCATTATAATTCTAACATTTTCACGGACGGATCCTCCCTCAATCCACAAATAACTGTGCTGCCAAAAACGATTTTGCCTCAATTTAAAATTGCTTGAGTATCTTTTCATACAGTTTCATGCCCCAGTAATCCCTGCTCCATGTCAGTAAAAGCTGCTCCGGGCGAGGTTGGAGCTCACAGCCTCTGCATTTCAGTCACTGCTTTACCGTCATAGAAGGATCGCACGCTCACCGATTGCATCACTTCTATCTGTAGCACGCTGGTCACTGTCTGATTCAGCATTGCATTCTCCCATCCTTCTGCACATGATCCCCGAGGCTCTGTCTCGGTTTTGTCACATTGTCTTAGCTCATAATGCACAGACGATCTCGTCAGCTATTATCACAGCAGATGTCCGCATGCTCATTGCCATCCCCGTTTCCAGTCATAGCTGCATGGCTGGGCACTGAGTTTCTCTGCTTCTGAGCCTGGGAACTGGGATTATATGGTCGTATGCAGCAATGGTTACTTCCTTGTGTGAAGGAGCTGGTGAGGTATCCGATGTTAAACTAGATTGCTATTGAAAGGTAATTTCAACAAGAGCCTGCACTATTCCGCGAGTCTTTGAAGCTTTGTAGAAATCTATCAATCTCAGCCTTCCACATACTAATTGATGGAATCTCCACAGTCTCTTGTAGCATCGTAATTACAGACTCCAGCCCTCTGTGAATCGTCACATTACAGTGCACTGCTTGGAAAGAATTCCGATTGTGGATCTCGTGCTGTTCCTAACATATCCTCTGCCACTGTAGTTTTTGCTCTTTGCAAGCAAGCGAATTTATGTCGTGCTGTGATCGTATAGTGGTTAGTACTCTGCGTTGTGCCTGCAGCAACCTCGATTCAAATCTGAGTCATAGCAGTAGGTGCTTGCTGCAATTTCTTTTTATTCCTTGTGACACGGGCGATAGAAATGCGGGATGTAGCAAACATTTTTAAGTGAAAAAATATTCTTTGAGGTGGTGACAATCATCTCTCAACCCCCGCTGTCTCATATCTGCATTTGACGTAGCAGAATTCAAGCCCACCACGATGAGATTTCTCTCCCACCCACAATGACTAAATGTCCTTTACTTCCCAACTTCCACTTGACCAAGACACTGCACAATCTAATATCTATTTTCGCATTGATATCGTTCATTCTGTCTTGTTAGGGTTAGTGTTGTTGTGTGAATGTGGCCGGTCTCACCAGCAGAAACTTGAAACCAGACGAAATATTTGCATACTGGCATGGTGAAAACAAGACTCATGTGGCGGCTTTTACTGACATGGACCAATGATTATTGGAACATCAGACGTAGGAAAACCACACATGGCAATAATGAGCAAAATATTGTATTTGTTCATTTGGCTATAGCTAGAGTATTGCGTGCAGTTCTCCAATTCACGTTATTGTGGGATGTGATAGCACCAGAAACGGTGCAGAAGAGATTTACCAGGATATTATTTAGGCTGAAGAGTTTCCATTATGAAGAGAGTTCGAACAGATTGTGATCGTTTTCCTTCGAGCAGAGGGGATGTACAAAATAATGAGTGATATTGATAGGGTAGACTCATGTAAACGCTTCCCCTTGTTGGAGGAATAGAACACCAGGGGCCATAAATTTATTGTTGGAGGAAGGAAATTTTGAGTAAATTTGCGGAAAAACGCTTTCAGCCAGCGGGTGTTTGGAATCTGGAAGCCACTGCCTGTAAGTGTCCGAGAGGCAGATATCCTGATGACTTTAAGAAGCATTCAGATGTGAATTTGTGATGCTCTGGCATTGATGACTGTGGGCTAAGCAATAGAAATAGAATTTGGATACTTAAGCGATTGTATTTGATTGGTGCACACGTAAAGGGCTTAAGGGCCATTTGCACTCGAGGTCCTCAGCTCTGTAATGGTTCGGATCCCAACCTGTCATGCGGGAAACGGGGGTTCAATTCCCTACCAGACCGGATCCAAGAAATTAGAACATAGAGCATAGAACATAGAACAATACAGGGCAGAACAGGCCCTTCGGTCCTCGATGTTGCGCCGCCCTGTGAACTAATCTAAGCCCATCCCCCTACACTATCCCATCATCATCCATATGCTGATCCAAGGACTGTTTAAATTCCCCTAATGTGGCTGAGTTAACTACATTGGCAGGCAGGGCAGTCCACGCCCTTACCACTCTCTGAGTAAAGAGCCTGCCTCTGACATCTGTCTTAAATCTATCATCCCTCAATTTGCAGCTATGCCCCCTCGTACTAGCCGACGTCATCATCCTAGGAAAAAGACTCTCACTGTCCACCTTATCTAATCCACCAATTTTGGGGCCTTTCCGCAGAAAGGACTCAGCTTCGATTTCAGCTTCAGCTGATGTCTGCGTGGAGTATGTACATTCTCACCATGTCTGCGTCTGAGTGCTTCAATTTGTTCCCACGCTCTAAACCTATGCAGGCTAGGTGAATTGTACACACAGAATATAGAAGAGTACAGCAAAGGCCCTTCGGCCCACGATGTTGTGCCGAACTATTATCATACTCTAAGATCAAAGTTCCCTGCATGCTCTATATTTTACGATCATCCATGCGCCTGTCCAAGACTCACTTAAATGTCCCTAATGTATCTGACTCGACTACCACCACCCGCCGACAGCGCATTCCACGCACCCACCACTCTCTGTGTAAAGAAACTACCTCTGAAATCTCCACTATACCTTCCTCCAATCACCTTAAAAGTATGCTCCCTCTTAATAGTCACTTCCGCACCGGGAAAAAGTCTCTGGGTATCCATACTATCTATGTCTCTCATCAACTTATGTACCTCTATCAAGTCACAGCTCATCCTTCTTTGCTCCAAAGAGAAAAGCCCTAACTCCCTCAACCTTTCTTCATAAGACCTAGCCTCCAGTCCACTCAGCATCCTGGTAAATCTCCACTGCACCCTCACTAAAGCTTTCACATCCTTCCTTTAATGACGCGATCAGAACTGAACACAATACTCCAAGTGCGGTTGAACCAGGGTTTTAAGTAACTGAAGCATAACCTTGCGGCTCTTAAACTCAATTCCCTCGCCAATGAAAGCCAACGTACCATACACCTTCTTAACAACCCTATTAACTTGGGTAGCAACTTTTTGGGTCTATTGATGACCCCAAGAGCCCTCTGTTCCTCCACATTGCCAAGAATCCTGCAATTAACCCTATATTCTACATTTAAGTTCGACCTTCCAAAATGAATCACGTCACACTTTTCCAGGTTGAATTCCATCTGACACTTCTTTGTCCAGCTTTGCATCTTGTCAATGTCCCGTTGCAAATTCCAACAGCCCTTCACACTATCCACCATGCCACCAACCTTCGTGTCATCATCAAACTTACTAACCCACCTTTCCACTTCCTCATCCACGTCATGTATAAAGATCACAAACAGTGAGGTTCCCAGAACAGATTCTTTCAGAACACCACTGATTGTCAAGCTCCAGGCTGAATAACATCCATCTATTGCAACTCTCTGGCTTCTTTTGGACTGCCAATTCTGTATGCAGACAAACAAATTTCCACGAATCCCATGACTCCTAACTTTCGAAATGACCCCACCTTGGGGAACCTAATCCAATGCTTATATAAAATCCATATGCACCACATCCATTGCTCTATCTTCATCAATGTAATTTTCCACATCCTCAAAGAATTCAATAAGGCTTCTGAGGCATCACCTGCTCCTCACAAAGCCACATTGACTATTTCTAATCAAATTGTGCTTGTCCAAATAATCATAAATACTGTCTCTCAGAATCGTTTCCAATAATTTGCCCACCACAGAATGACTGACTATTCTGTAATTCCCAGGATTATCCCTACTCCCTTCTTTGAACAAGGGAATAACATTTGCCATCCTCCAATCATCTGGTATTACTTCAGTAGACAGTGAGGACGCAAAAATCAATACCAAAGGCGAAACATTCTCTTCCCTCGCTTCTTGTAGCAACCTTGGGCATATCCCATCTGCCCCAGGGAACTTATCTATCCTCGTGATTTTTTTTTCAAAATTTGTAGCACATCCTCCTTCCTAACATCAGCCTGTTCGAATGTATCTGCCTTTTTCATGCTGTCCTCGCAAATGTTAAGGCCCCTCTCACTGGTAAATACTGAAGCAAAGTATTCATTAAGGACCTCCCCTCCCTCATCCGACTCTGCGCAGAAGTTCCCTCCATTATCCCTGGTAGGCACTACCGTTACTCTGACCATCCTCTTGTTCCTCATATAAGAAGAAAATGCCTTGGGATTTTCCTAAATCCTACCTGCCACACACCCCCTCCTGCTCTCCTAAGTCCATTCTTCAGTTCCTTCTTGGTTACCTTGTCGATCTCTCGAGCCCTGTCCAATACTTGTCTCCTAAACCTTCAGTAAGCTTCCGTCTTCCTCCTGACAAGATGTTCCACGTGTCTTGTCATCCAAGGCTCCTTCACTTTACTATCCTTTCCTTGCCTCAGTGGGACAAACCTATCCATTAACTTTAGCAAATGCTCCCTTAACAACGTCCACATTTTTGTCGTGCATTTCTCTGAGAACATGTATTCCTAAATTCCTCTCCGAAGTTCTTGCCTGACTGCATTGTAATCCCCCCACCCGCAAAAGTGAAATAACATACCTGGGCTCATCGAGGAGTTGTAGCCAGGACCTCTCGCATGTTACTGCATAGTACCCTACTTACGGTTCATACCACGAATCCAACAAGCCCTTTTCTGTTTTTGGCTTCAGATAGTTCATATAATTGCGATGGGAAATTGCCCCTTTCTTTTAGGGATATGCAGGACAGGTTGGTAAGCCATGTTAAATACAGGTTTATGAGGATTAGCGGGTGTCACTATTTTATACTTAGCTCTGGACGAGACTGGTCACCGTTTCATATCGAGTTCTGGGGTATAATGTTCACTCTTTTATGTTGGGCTTTTCGAAAGAGTGTTCACTGTATAATATCGGACTCTGTGGGAGAAAGTTCACTGGGTTATACTGGGCTGTGGGGGAGAGTGGTCACGGTCTAACATCAGGCAATGGGGCCGAATGTTAACCATTATCCATCGGGCTCTGGAGAGATTAGTCACTGGTTTATATCGATCCTTGTTCTACTCCTCCTATACCTTCACGGGTGTGATATGTGCTGCAACAAATACCTGCAGCCCTTCAATCAAAACAAAAATTAGACTCGGTGAACAGCAAATGCTTTGTGTCTGTGAGAATGTATATGCCGATAAAGAAAATACGAGCTCTACGACATTTCTGGGATTTACATTTTCATGTGGGAATATGACTCAGTCCCTTGTTCAAACCAGAAGAACTTTCTGGTGTAAGTGTAACATGATCAGCACTGGGCTGCAGGGAAAATGCACAAAGCTGAGTGAGCCACGCATGAGATAATACCATGCAACATACTTGCAGTTATTAAGCCTGTGATGCAAAATAAGTGGCTTCGAAAAAAAATCCTTCGTCTCGAATGGTAAGCAAATTTGGAACCCGAGAACGGCAGATCCCATTGCAAAATTGTTCTACAGGCAGTCCAGTCACGATCAACATGATCATAATTCCGTTCATTTTCCCTGTCTTTCTGTTTAGCCGGTCAGTATTCTGGCGAAGATTTCCACTCTTGTCAAGACCAAATACGAGAGGTCACAGATGCCACGTTATACGAGCGATTGACTCAAAAATTATTTTTGTGATGTTGCTTCCAGATCACAACAAAAGCGAAGGCACCGGTAAGGGCTTCGAGGAAGCTTATCCTCCTCGTCTATTTTCGTAGCTGCTCCGCTATGTCGAGCTAGAATATCAATTTCCCACCAGATGCCAATACCCTAATACCCTGGGGCATTTCCAAACTGCTCCTCCAAATACACCGGAGGTTTAATTCATCGTCACTTACCGGAAGCTACTCAAGTCAGGAAATGAAAAGAATAAGAGTAAGAATGACCCACAAAAAGTGACCGCGAGCAATCATAGTCTCGATTCGATTAGGTTTTCCTTCTGATCAATAATGCGGGTGCGCCTGCATCACAACGATTGCAGCTGATCAAGAAAGTGGCTCATCAGCTCCCTTCTCTAGATCAGAAATGAAGGAAATGGGAGACATTTCCCATAGCAATACCCTTCTTTTCGCCATAAAAGGCAAATAACCGCAAGGTGACTCAATTCAGAATTTTGTTTCACTCAAGCAGCAAAATAATGATCTGCATTCACTTTCAGCGAATAGGGTGAACAACGCAAATTGCCTGGGGCATGGCACAGCAGCACAGCCTCATTGTTTCCGCCATTATGCGGGGGGACATTCTGCCCGCGAAAAATACTGCACCATGGAAACAAGCCGTGTCGGCAGATCTGACGGAGGCTTTGTGCTGTCCCACGTCTAAGGTTACGTTGAGCAAATTAAAGAGAAGTTAAACGCAGCAGCGGTATAACAGATTGGTGACAGTGGGATTCAAACTCACACCTTTTCTTAGGTTAAAATTTGAACCCAGCAGCTTAGACTGCTGGGCCATACAACCACATCATGTGCTCCCTGCTCATATTTGACATTTTCCAATGATGGCACTGCACACAACTGATACAAAGGCACCAGGAAATTCTTGCAAGGAACCCTATCCCTCTTGCCCGTTTTCTTTGCTGCTTAGTTATGCACAGCTACAATATCAGTTTTGAGCCAGATGCCGATAGCCCTGTAATTGAAACCATTATCAACACAAAGTTCAATGCGTCTTGTGAGATTCGGTTGAGCAACAAATATCATGGGCCTGTGTGAAAATATATTATGCTTCGATAAAGAACACATGGCTGCAGCATATTTCTGGGTTCACCCACATCACCTCTGTCACACACTGAAAACTCACAATTTTTCGCCTCTGTTACCGAAAATGAATGTTTTATTGAATAAACCCACACAGCCACAAATGAAGATAATTTGCCTTGTGAATTGGCTAACGTTCAGGGAGATTTCATTGTTGTTTTCCGTGGTATCCTCAGAGTTAGTTAATACTGGTTCAGCTACGTTTGACACGGAGCCGCCCAGGAAGTGACCATTCTCATTCTGTGACTCTGAACAGTCTTGTTGGTGCAGAATTGGAGTTGGGTTTGCCCCTTTAAAAGTCTTGTCATTTTTTATACAGGCAGCTGCACCTACAAACTGATCTCTGGGACTTCCAGTGTAGTGGAACCAATTTGCACTCGAAAACAGGAAACCAGTATCTCAATCAAAGCAGCAGAAGAGAATAGCACAAGCTACTGGTTTCACCAATAATGCTGGAGGACTGAATAGCTGGGCTTCACCTCAGAAAGTAAAGCCGCCAAAAGCAAGAACCGCCTTGACGGGGCTTGAACTCATAACTTCCAGATTAAGAATCTCAAGCTTCACTGAGCAAGTTAGGCGGGCTCAATGGCAAGGTCCTTATTTTCCCACTTCACACTGAGCCAAGTCCCCTGCAACCTAATTTCAATGTGCCAAAGATGATCCACCTGGAAAAGCACAAGTTTCCAGTTCATTCCTCTCAATCACACATAACATCAGTTACATCTTCCACTTTTCAGCTGTTACTCCTTCAGGCCATTATAATCCATTTACAACGCTTGTTCCGGGATTTAACATTCAAAATTCATATTTCAAGTTCGGTGCCCGCACCCTTGAGTTGCCCATGCGACTGTCAGTCACTCTGAGAGACGGTGAATCTTCTTCAAAAAACCCAGTCATTTCTGTTACAGACTGTGTGAAATGCGTGTCTGTCTGTCCAGTCTCACTCAATACATTCAGAAATTTGTTTGTTCGGTACATCAACGAATTCTGCAGCTTCGCATCTGGGGACTGGATTTTCACATTTTGGTTAAAAAGATTCGAAGATCAAGAAAAATTTGCTGCAGCCGATGCGAAATGTAAAAGGATTTTCGCCCTTTTCCACACGGGAACAACTGTTCAGAAGGAACAGGTTTCCACTCGTTGTATCAGTTGAGGTTCCCAAAGTAATTCTCACAGTAAGTTCCACTCACTTGGAGATTCTGTCAATGTTGCTCTGAAGTTTATTGAGCGGGATGGAATCTCCCTGTGTTTTCCTGAGCCTGTGCTTGGTGCATTGAGAGGTTTGGACTCGATTGGAGGATCTTGCCTACCAAGGATAGACATGAAGTGACTGATCGAATCTGTAGTGGCCGCCTTCTGCTGGCAGCAGAGGATTCGAGAGAGCGGGGTCAAATCCTACTGCTTGTCCCTGTCTTACTCCGTGTGGAGCATGGGAAGAGAAAATCATTCATGGGTTTATTTGATTCCAAACTCTTCATAGATTTCTATGAATTAAATGAAGATACATGTTGAGAATAACTGTATTAAAACCTGTATGTCCGGGGTCTGACTGGATAACTGTGGACTGACAAAGTTTTGAAGCTTTCTCCTGAAGGTACAATCTTGATTGACAATCTTCTGTGTCACCGGAAATGTCGATGAGTAGGAAAACACAAGAGGCTACATTCCCGGGTAATCTCAAAACACCAGCCTTTCTCTCAATATCCAAATACACTGACCAACTGCAAAATCGAGCCTGTTTACATTAGGCTCTGTAAAAGTTCCTAATGCAGGGAGTCAGCCTCACTGCGCAGCTGGAGGCCCTTCAGTTTTCAGAACCAATCACCAGTTTATGTTTGATGCTTACATGCAGTAGAGCTGTGGTGTTAGCACGGACATGAGCAAGAACGGTGACGTTCACAGCGTGAACAACCAACAAAGATAATCACTGTCACTGCTTCACTTCAAGGTCCCTGATTTTTGAAGCCATGAGTTTTACTGGCAAAGAAAATACATTTGTCATCAGGAGGCTGCTTCAGTGGCTCCTCTTTTTTCTGCTCGATTCTCCATGAAATTCCTTTCTGCTAATCTACAAGCACTTCTGCTTCTCCTTTTCCCGTATTCTCATCCCTTCATTCACAATTTGGTCAGAATAACGAGGTAAGGCTGGATAAACTGTAGACTTAACAGGGAATGTTGTGGTAATGGCACAGACATTTTTCTTTTCCTTTCGGTCAGTTAGCAGCCATTTCGAACGGAAAATTGGTCCTTTCTGTGTCTACCACAATATGTGTCTCTTTATGTCTCTCTTTGCCTCTGTGCACCCACCTCACCCACTCTCACATTCTCCGGCACTCCATTGTCCACATGCCTCATAACCCATTTCGGCTTTTTGAAAAGATCACCCTCATTCATTTTTACACCAACAGTAAAGACATCACTATAATATTATATCAGAGATAAAAGGTACTGCAGATGCTGGAGAATCCGAGATAACAAGCATGGGGCTGGATGAACACAGCAGGTCAAGCAGCATCATAGGAGCAGGAAAACTTGACGTTTCGGGCCTAAACCCTTCATCAGAAATGGGGGAGGGGAAGAGGGTTCTGAAATAAATAGGGAGAGAGGGGGAGGCGGATAGAGGATGGATAGAGGAGAGGATAGGTGGAGAGGAGGCAGACAAGTCGAAGAG
>JAHRHZ010000134.1:3223639-3304095 GCA_024137785.1 Ginglymostoma cirratum
TCTCCTATCTACTAACATCATCCCGCCCCCTTGACCTGTCCGTCCTCTCTGGACTGACCTATCTCCTCCCTACCCCCCTACCTACACTCACCTTTACTGGCTCCATCCCCGCCTCTTCGACTTGTCTGCCTCCTCTCCACCTATCCTCTCCTCTATGCATCCTCTATCCGCCTCCCCCTCTCTCCCTATTTATTTCAGAACCCTCTTCCCCTCCCCCATTTCTGATGAAGGGTTTAGGCCCGAAACGTCAAGTTTTCCTGCTCCTATGATGCTGCTTGACCTGCTGTGTTCATCCAGCCCCATGCTTGTTAACTATAATATTATAGTTGTGGTAGCATTGTTTTGTTTTCTGTTGGATTAGGAATTCCATTTTGAATTCTGAAGATTCACAATCTTTTGAGACAAGAAATGACTACTTACTTCAGACATAACGGACAGACACATTATCAAAGGAATGTACGCCCAGTACTGGACACCCCACTCTCAAAGTGTCTCCGAATTTCAGACTTTTCAAAGAGCAGAAATGGGGCATGGAGTGTCGGAGAATGTGAAAGGGGGTGAAGTGGATACACAGAGTCAAAGAGAGATAAATGGAGACACATATTGTGGTTGACACTAAAGGGACCAATTCTACATTCGATATGGCTGCAAACTGACAGAAAGGAAAAGAAAAAGGCAACCATTTAAGCAGAGCCTTTCACCACCTCATGGCAACGGACGCAGCATTACAGCTGATGACGTCCCTTTAAAGTTGTAAAGTTGGCATAAGTTAATGTGTTAGGTTCGTTTTCGGAGACCCTCACGAACTTACAAGACACTGACCTGTTTAGAAAAACACAAATCCTTTATTACAATGTAAGTACAATCTGTGGAGCATCACTGTACTCAACCCGGCACAGAGTGCAGGGTCTCGTAAGCGATTCTCTCTGAGCAACGGACAGTCCCCGCTTTTTATACCTTATCGAGTGCATAATACATAAAACAATTTTACATCTCACAATGGCATGTTACATGAAGCACTCACTACATCGGACAATGAAATGATAGACAAACAATTACTACATCGAAAACATAAACAGAGCAGGATACAGTATTAATCGTTCGCAAAGTGTCTGCTAACAGCAGGCGGCGATTTCAAGTTGCTGAAGTGACAGAATGTAATTTCAAGCTGCCGAAGTGTCTGGCTTGAACAAAGGTCAGTATCCTGGCCCCGTTAGCAGAAACAGAAGATACAGTCTTTCCAGGATTTCAGAAGTCTCACACCTTTACAAATGTCGCCACCTAATCTTATTTGAGACAGCTCCCACATATCCCTGTGCAGGAAAATAAAGATTTACAAAGTTTATATCTAATTCTATTCAGGCAGAAAACTTAAGACAGTGTCTTTTCTACTTACGTATATTAAGATAAGGATTTACAAAGTTTAACACCTAATTCTAGTTGAGCAGGAAGTTTTAAGGCAGTGCCTGCATGCCTCTGTGTAAGCAGATAACCAGTATTAGTTTATAGAGAACATATAAATCAATGGGATGTTATCCCAATAACTTCCCAAATGAGAGAGCGATTTTGATAAATATGTTGATTCGACAGAAAAAGCGATTAATTTCTCCCGACAATATAATATAGAAATGTATAATTAACCTCGTAGGGACGAACAGTCAGTGAATCTGAAACTTCAGCTCTGTTTCTATCTACAGATGCTGCCAGGGCTGCTGACTTTCTCTACCAATTTCTGTTTTGTGTCAGATTGCCTCAGTTCTTTGTTTTATGCTAACCTGCACAACGTTTGGGACAAATCAGATTAGCTCCTGATCAGTCAGAAGTGCTGTCACCATGAAAAATGAGCACAAGCAGAACTTCTATTCTCTGGCTGGGAATCAAACGTGGGCAGCGGCGGAGAAAACCTTAAATGCTAACCACGAGACCACTAGAAATGCAACAGTTTGGTTCCTGTCTTTTCTTAATGACACTGCTTTTGCGTTTTCATTCCTGATCATATTCGCTGCAGATCGGTTTCCCCATCTCTGAGGTTTTACAGCGAGGAAGAAAACCATTTGGTCCATCGTTTCAATGCAGCTCATCAAACTTCCATCCATTCTAGTCCCAGTTTCCAGCATTTGGCCCATAGCCTTGTGTGCTTTGAATTTACAAAGGCAAATGCCAATGCATTTGTCCCTGTGATGTCAAATAGCACAACAAATGGGCCCAAAGTTTGAGATGGTAAAACTGTGTTCATACCTCCTTGAGAAACTCATCCTCATTTTCACCCACAGAGGGAGACACAGGGGCACATCCCCAAGAGTGACAGAGACCTCAGGATTATACCTGCTCCATGTGCTTCACGTCCGCTGTCCGTCCCGAGGCATAAGCTTCTGCAGTGAAAGGCAGCTTTAAGTGGAACACAAGCAACTTCTCCAGGCAATGAGAATTGTTTCTGTGAGCTGGGTTATAAAATGGGAAGTGAGCTAAAATAGCCTCACAGGCTGCTCACGTGCAAATTTCAATTTCGAATACTCACAGACCCAATCACTGCAGCTCCTGGGAATCTGACAGGACAGCATCGGGCAGGCATCCCGAACTAAAAGCAACTGACACACGACGTGTCGCATCTCTTTCTGCCTGTGTCCCCGTATTACCTCTAGCTCTCTCTGACTGCCCAACTCCAAGGTCAGTGAGCTGCTTGATACAAACACAGGCAGATTGTGAAGCCAATCTCGACTTGGAAAGCAGGGCCAGGAAATGCAAGGCACGAGGGATTGAGAATGGGTTTGCAAACGGCTGGGTAAAGAGACACCAGGATCTCATCTTCCTGATTCTCCCAGGTAGTGATTCCAGGATTATTCACAGTGCCAGTCACCCCAATCCCAATGTCTCAATGGATAACGTGTGCGACAGATGTGCAAATCAGGCCAGTTTGTTTAACCATAGGTCAAAATCGAAACTGTTTCAAATACTCACAATTGCCAGCGCATGTCCCAGTGAGTTCATAACTGACTTTGGGTGTTTGCTGTGCTCTGATTTACACCCGGGGGCATAATCTCAGGGTAAGGCGTTGCCCATTTACTACAGAGATGATGGGGGTGTGCTCCCATTCAGAGGGTAACAAATCTGTGGAATACTTCCAACAGAGTACTGATATGGCTGGGTGTATTCAAGGCTGAGATAGACAGAGATTTAATCATTTAGGGATTCAATGCCGGCTCTGATAAGGCAGAAAAGTGGAGTTGAGGATTAGCCTCGATCTCATTTAAAGATGTAATTGACCTGATGGGCCAAATGAATTCCATCTGTCCCAATGTCTTATTTGTCATTTGAAAAATGCAAGACAATTGTATAGGAAGAAATAAAGGACGTTTATAAAAGGTTATTGCAGTCAAACACAGTCAACATCATTCGCTGAAAGGCAAATCACATTTGATTATTGTGCCAGACTTCCTTGGTAATATTACAAGCACAGTTGATAAAGGAAAACAGCAGACGAAGTGCATTTGAACTTAACAGACACTCAATAAGGAGCCATATCTCAGGTCATTGCACAAGGTAGGAGTTTACGCTGTTAGGTATAAATGGGCATGGACTGCCCATTGATTAATTAACATAAAATACAGAATCGGGATTAATGGTTATTCTTCAAGTTGGAAAGATATGATTTGTGGAGTTCCAGAATGGTCAGTCATAGGGCTTCAATTATTTATCTCTGTATTAATGACTTGGAGGAAGTGCCAGAGTGTAATATGTTCAGTTTTGCAGAAGATACAAAATAGGTGGAGGGCATGTTGTGGTGAGGATATGTGAATCTGCAAAGGGATATAGATAGGTTGAGTGGGTGGACAAAAACTTGGCTCATGCAGATTCATATCAGCAGTGTGAGTCCTTGTACTTTGGTAGGAAGAGTCAAAAGGTAGAATACCATTAAAGAGAGAGAAATTTCTAAAAAAAAAAGGTACAAAGAAACCTGAGTGTTCTTGAGCATGAAGCAAACAAAGGTGAATGACATATTTACTTTTCTGGCAAAAAATGGCCTCCTTTCCTAAACCTCACAATGAAAGAGATGGTTTCCCAGGAAAAGACATAAACTAAGTACATGTAAATTAATCGAAGACCAGGATATGTTTAGTGCGATTCTATGGGACATATTAGATATATTGTTTATGGTCATGAAAACTTTATTTGCAATGGAGCTAGGAGTGGGAGAGGGGGAAATTAAGGTCACCCATGATTATTGTCATCCCTTTATCTGTCACACACAATATCTGTTTTCTATACATTTGTTTTCATGTTGTGGCTACTGTTAGTAGGCTTGTAGACTACACCCACTGGTGACTTATTTCCCTCACTATTCCTCATCGCTACATAAACAGATTCTACATGCTTATCTCCTGAATCAAAGCCATCTCTAACCATTGTACAAATATCACCACAACATTGGCATTTTGCGCGGTTCTGTACGCCTTCTTGCAACATTAATTAATCCTCTACTGTGTTACTATTGCATATACTAAGAGAAAATAAAAGGGAAAACAAATACTGCCGTGATTTGGATTCGAGTCGAAGCTGCTGTGGTTATGTGCAGAGTATTGGCCATTATACGGCCATGGCATCTTAACAACAAGGCAACAGGAAACGTCCAATAAGCACACTGCTGGAGGGCATGTCAGGACCAGCACCAGAAACACAACAGAAATACTTATCAAATAGCATACTGAAACGAGTGGACAAAATCTATCGAATTCAGGGCAATGGAGGATGTCAATGTCCACCATTCAGAGTACACAAAACTGAGATTGATAGATTTCGACAGATTAAACATATTAAGAAATCGTGGGACAGTGCAAAAAAAATGGCAGTGAAGCAGTTCATACATAATTTCGTTGATCTGCGAGGCAGGTTCAATGGGCTGAGTGGCTACATCATATTTGTTATATATTCAAAATTCAAAATATATTCATATTCAAAATAAAAACATTACTTTCTTATATTCACTTGGCAAATGCATTTAACATTCAGGTGGAAATGAAGTAATTTTTCTGAGCTGCGGTCTTGTATGTATTTCTCAACTGGAAATCGAGTTTTACATTGGCTACATGAGCAGTTCCTTCCACAAGGAAGTAATAACTGCTGCAGGAGATCATTTAACCCCAGTTCCCAGATCTGGAATGAGAGAAATTCAGTGCCCTATCATTCTATATATGCAGGGTCAATCGGATTCTGAACCTAAATCCCTATTTCGGTCAATCCCTTAAAGACTTGACAACCTTGCTTAGCAAAATATCTCTCTATCTGCCTTAAAAATATTCAAGAACACTGCAGGTTGCAGCGAAGATTTACAAGACTGTTACCAGGACCGGATAAGATGAACCTTTGCAGAATGTTTGGTTAGGCTGGGACTGTTCACTTTGGAAATCAGGAGGCTGACTGGAGTTTATAATCATATAACAACATTTATTAACAGTCGATATTCTTAGGGGCCTTGACAGCATAGATATGGACAAATGGTTTCCCCGACCACGAGACAGAAGGACTACAGGACATCATATCCGAATAAGGTTTAGCCCATTTAATTCGGAAATGAGGAGGAATTTCTTCGTGCAGGGGCTAGTGAACTTGTGGAATTCTTTCCCGCAGGCGGCTGTTGAGGCTGTATTGTTGGATATTGTCAAACTGAGCTAGGCAGACGTCTAATCAGTAAGATGGTCATGAGTTATCCAGGTAAGGCAGCAGGATGGAGTTGAAGATTATCGTCGAAAGGTGCAGCAGACTCGATGGGGAGAATATTTCTGCTCCTAATTCAGTCCTATTGCTCCTCCACGATTTTGTCCATGGTCTTATTTAATCGATAGGTCCAAAGCTGTTTGAGTGGACTTGGATAAAATTATAGTCTTCGTTTCACGCTGTCATGCCTTGCAGCTAATCACGGCCCTTTCACTCCGCGCCCTCTGCATTTGTTTTCCACCGATGACATTTTGGATTCTTCCAACTGATTTGAAAGTCATTCTAAGTAAGACTGACTGCCAGCACCACTCCACAAACACTCAACGACCTGGTTTATCTTTGTTAAGAAGCCCTGTCCACTGTTACTACTCACACAACAGCAACATAGAGTCATTCTCTGTCTGAATTTTAAACCAAGGTTACAGTGGAGAAATCTACTTCCTAACGACGAGAACATTAAAGAAGCTACAACTTAACTGTGAAAATTGCTTCATCAGCATTTCTTCTGCCTTGTTCCTTATTCCTTGTGTCAGTGAATTAAATGTGCCTCTCAGTCTGTTACAGACTTTCACTTTTGTTGTTTTTACAGAGTCGTGCCTTTACACATCGAAAATGCTGGGAATACTCACAATCCTGTCCACCCCATCCGGGGATAAATATTTGTATGATCAAAATAAAACATGTCATACAGGAAGGAGAAATTAAGTGAATTGATCATACCCATATGAGAAATTATTACGAAAAACGGAGGAGGAAAGGTCGCACACTTTCTGCATATTTTCTCCCCGCTCTCTCCGCTTGTCTCCAATCGTCTTTTTTCACTCTCCACTCTGTCCTTTTTCTCCCTCAGCCTGCCCTTCTTCATCCCATTCTTTTAGTCTCTCTCTTCTTGACATTTAACCTTCCGGTTGATACATTCTGTCTGAACTGGGGAGATTGATTCCAGTCTGTGTGTCACAGGGTGGATACATGAATTACTCTCGAACATCCATCAGGCACAATGACAAATAAACGATTTGGTTGTGGGATGGGAGTGGGTGTAGATTCCAATACAGATATGTTCAGGCATTTTCCACCAATGTTCCTGTGAGTAAACGACAAAACAAATAACTGACTGTTTTCCTGCATTTGCATCATTAGAAACCTAATGTTCTTGGTTTCAAACAAACCTGACTCGCTTTCTTCAGCTCTGTTCGGAGTAGCACAATGGATAACGTCATGACTTCTGTTTAGGGCTCGGGAGATTGTAGTTTTCTCTCTAGTCGAGTGCAGTTCATGACTTCTTTATACTTCCAAATTACTATTTCTCATTGGCCTGAAGCTGCGATGAGGTTTGAATTTCTGTTGGACGCGAACGAGAATCCTTTCACTGTATAAAATCAGTAAATGTTACCAAGAACATCAGAGTGAATGCCCCGGCATCATCAAAGGAGTAGAAGCTGAAATGGTCCCACAAGCTGCTCATGGGCACCTTTCCATTTCCCAAACCCACCAACCCAATCATGCAGTCCCTAGCAATGGCAAGGAAACAAAATGGAAAACCCAGTCTCTTTGTGAATCTTTAGAAACACTTTGGGAAGTGGAATCAGAGGAGAATGAAAGATGAACTGTCCCACTGAGCAGAGACAGTCGTCTTTAAGAATCTGGGACATTGACTCATGTTCTCGGGATCATTAACTGATCCGAGACATTGAAAGGATTACTGTCACAGCTTCTCTGCTTCTGCTGTTGTCACTATCAAGAACAATAAATCCTGATTCTCTGAACAGGAACGGAGATAGGCCGTGGCAGTGGAAGCGCTGATCCCTAATCACTTGCGGGAAGGAACCAATTATATTTGTATGAATATTTCTTCTGATTTAATTTTGCCAAACTCCAGCTTATTCACATGTCTCCATTTGACGTTCGAATATTATCTACATGGAAAAGGAGCGAAAACACAACTCTGGTGAAATTCAAACCTACTAGATAAAAGCAAGAATTGTGTCTCCAAGAGCCGGTTCACGTCCTAATATTTTAGGGATGACTTTCCTTACCAATTGGAAAAATAAAGCTCAGTTCCATTAATAATGCTTCACGGGGAAACATATGCCAAGCATTTCAAAACCAAGATTTTTTTTACAGTCGATGCCATTCAGCTGCACGCGTTCACGAAATTTATTTGCATCTAAATTTCCCTTATCTTTTTTTTGATAATCATGATCAGTTGTGTTGCAATTTACATTGGGCTTCACTTTGAATAATATACCACACTTTCCAAAGCCATGAGCTTTTACACACTCAGTCTGAAACACCTGTTCACGAGATTTCTTTGCAGATAAAGTCATTCAAATTCGAATTGATTTCCTTGCCTAGACCTGCCCCGTCCTGTCCTGCCACCCAGTAACCAGCACCCATTCCCCTCAGAACTGGACCCTGACTCTCTCCGCTTGTTAAACTCACTCCTTGCATGTTTGCTCATATATCTTTTAAAACACTCAGGAATCAGCTTTTTTTTTATTTCTGGAAAATCGTTGCCCACTTAAAAAACTCTCTGAGTCAAAGAAATTATTCGACTCCAATGTTTACTTTATCATTCACTGATGTTTTTGAATTCTGACCTCTCTACCTTGATTCACCCGAAAGAGGGAATGTTCCTCCAATATAAACACACTGAACCTCGCATCGTCGGGAAAATCTCCGTTAGTTTATTTCCCAATTTTCCCGAGTTCAGATGCAGCTTTTCCAACCTTTCCAACATCTCGTAAATATAATCCTGCATTTTGTCCACCATCCCGACACAATCGTCTGTATCTTTCCTAATCTCTATAGTTTAAGTGAAGAATGAAACCAAGGATTACATACATTGTTCGAACTGACTTTGAACTACAGACATTACAGTTGTACGATGATCTCGTCGCTTAATTACGTGATTTATCCACTTATAAACTCTACTAATTCAAATTATTATCTAACCATATCATGGACATCATCTCTATAGGGGCCAGGAGCTCTTGACTCACATATTTTGGTACTTTCATGGAATGTGGGAATGGCTTGTAACGCCAACATCCCTAAATCCCCGACATCCAAGTCACTCTCAGCTATTTCGAACTGACATTCAACCACCTCCCTGTGGGGTTGTCATCACTTCCAGTACAGACTGGGTAAGGACAGTTTGTATCCTACATCAAAGGTTAAAGTGAAACTGAATTCTACACTTTAAAAAGTCTCTCCTATTTATTTTGTGTTATCTTTTTATGTTGATGTCCCGTTTTTGCATTACTTTGTGCTTCTCTGCATTGAATTCTACCGAATAATTACTTTGTGAATGAACATGTATTCCTCACAACTCATTATTCTAAACTCTATATCGCACTGCCTGATATTATATGTATGCTCCTGAAGGAAAGTCCTCACATCCCTGGGATGTATCCAGTGAACATTCTTTACACGACCTCGAAAGCACGTATTTCCTTCTCTGAGCTAGGAAATCATTACTCCATTGACCTGCATTTGTGTGCTCAATAAAATCAAGATAACTGCCACAAGAATTTCACATTCAGTTTTTGCAATCTGATTCCTATAAGGGTTGACCCAAATCGTTTACAATGACTTCCAAATTTGTCTGAACACGATCATTTGCTGTTCTCTCTTCATCATCACGTTCTGTATTTTAACATCAAGTAATTTGTCAGTTTATCCGACTTTTCCAACAATTTCAAACAAACTCACTCATAGTTAACAAACTGATAGAAGGTAGCAGTTCAGTTCAGGTGCAAAACAGGGCGCAGTGGTCACGTGGGAAGGCGTTGGTCTCATAAACTAACAGTCGTGGGTTCGCTCCCAACATGTGCTTAGTAGCGTACTGGTTGCTAATCTCGGTACCAAAGAGTCCAGCAACGGCCATTTGGACCGTGGCCGTTCTTCAGAGTGACAGCACAACTAATTTGCAGCGACCTTAGTGTGACTGAGTTGTAAGTTTACTTTGAAGGAGAGAAGGTTGAATCCAAGACAAGTCTTTCAAACCTTGAAAGTGCAATGATATCAGTTCGAAATTAGGGTTGAAGTGAAATGAAATATTAGGTTAAGAGCTGGCTCAGCTTGGCTGTGATAGCAGAGATTTAAGGAGATATTTTAAAATTTCAGAATATTCAGGGAAAAAGTTTGCCTTCACTTTTGAAGATGAGCACACCTCTTTGCAGCCTGACTCTGGCTTCACAATTCCACTGCGTCACACCACCCAGAAGGTATGAGTCAGGCAAATAGACGCGCAGAAGGAGCAAACGCCTTCAGTGCACGTACAGTGACAGATAAAGTGCACAGGAGACACGCAGCACGCTGAGAAGGAATGTGATTATTTATGGGAAAGGATTCCATCCATAACCTTTGTCACGTAAAAACTCCCCTCACGTTGGAAAAATGAATTTCCTGCCTGTAATTCTGACGAACAGCTAAATATTTGCCGACTATAGCACAACGCTTAAGAAACAGTGACGTACCATCTTCTTGCAGTTGGTTGGCTCACCGAGCTGGTTTGTTGTTCAGCAGACGTTTCATTGGGCCAAAAAGAAGAGTACCTCCTCCAAGTATTCAAAGACAACGGATACCCAAAAAAAAAGACTGCGTCAGAAGATGCCTTTTACACGAACGATACCAGGGAGATAATACACGCCCTGACACTCTCATCGCGCTACCTGAGATCAGGAACCCATCTAAACTGACTACAAGACTCCTACGACCATTGGATG
This sequence comes from Ginglymostoma cirratum, assembly GCA_024137785.1. Classification (NCBI taxonomy): domain Eukaryota; kingdom Metazoa; phylum Chordata; class Chondrichthyes; order Orectolobiformes; family Ginglymostomatidae; genus Ginglymostoma; species Ginglymostoma cirratum. The sequence continues at coordinate 3,234,082 of JAHRHZ010000134.1, forward strand.
TCAGAGTAGCACACAAACTCACATCAACCCTACACCAACTGCTCACCCGCACTAAAGACCCACTACCCACCGGGGACAGGACCAATGCCACATACAAGATTCCCTGCAAATGCTGCGACAAACACTACATTGGACAAACAGGAAGGAAATTAACCACAAGGGTACATGAACAGCAATTGGCAACAAACAGACACGGCCAGTACTCACTCATCTCCAACCACATGAATAAGGAGAACCACCACTTTGATTGTGACAATACCAGGACCCCGGGACAGGCAAAGCAGAAACAAGCACGGGAATTCCTAGAAGGCTGGTACTCCACTGAGAAAGCCATCAATAACCAAATAGAGCTCGACCACGTATACACTCCACTGTGAAGGAAAACCGGAAATGAGGTAATTCAGCTCAACGGACACCAGAGTTTAAATAACAGGTGGGAAAACACAACAGCCCTTCAACGGAGGCTGCACTGATGATGTTACCCAGCAAGGTAATGAAATTTCTGCGGAACAACGAACCAGCTCGGCGAGCCAACCAGCCACAACATCCAAAACTCGAGCTACAAATCTACTCTAAAATCTTAAAGGTATTTGCTGTTTCTTCACTCAAATCTTGATCAGTTTATCCTGTATCTTCCCCATTCCTGATTCCAGTAAACACTTCAATCCGGAGCAAATCTATCAATCCGCTTTCATTACAAAACAGACACAAGGTACAGCTTGCAGAAGGCACGTGTTGGCACTTTCAATGACACTGTCTCCCCCGGACCTGCAGACCTGTCTGGTGCTGGTTCAGACAGCACCATCCTTCCCGTGACATGCCCCATCGTGAATAGGAGGACAGATAGTAATAACACGCACTTGTCAATGTGTCAATGTGGAGCGAATGTTAGTTTGTGCAGTGCCTCAGTAACGTGACAGGAAGGATGTAAAAGAGGGCTTGTGATAGTCGGAGGGAGAAATGTCTGCGAGAAGAGGTAAGGTTGAATTCTGACACATCAAATGCAGACATGTGCGAGAAGGAGTGTTTGAGGGAATAAAACCACCACCTCGGAGAATATTTTCGTGCAAATCTATTAATTCCTTAACGAATGACGAGTCCCAAGGCGCAAAATGGGGAAGAATAACGGCTACCGTGATTTGGACTCGAACCGAGGTTGCTGCAGCCACAATGAAGAATATTAACCGTTATACGATCACAGCAACACAGTAAAAGATGCGATTAAAAAGCATGATAAAAACAATGGCTGAGGATATGTTAGGAACAGCACCGGATACACAATGGGAATACTCGGTGAACAGTGGACTGACGTGTAAGAATGCAGAGTGGGCTGCAATCTTTAACTTCGATGCTCCCAGGCTCTATCATTGAGTAAGTTGAAGACTGATATTGATAGATTTTGACAAACATCAAGGGTTCAGGGAAGAGTGCAGGATATCGTTCAAATGCATATTTGAACAGCGTTGTAGTTTAACATCAATTACTTCACCAGTTTTCTCACACAAGGAAGTAACCCCTGCTGCATACAGTCATATAATCCCACTTCCCAGGCCCGGAACCAGAGAAACTCAGTTGCTCAGTCGCGAAGATAGAACGGGAAATGGGGATGGCAATGAGCGTGCGGAGCTACTCTGCGACTCCAGTAATGCAGTCGGTGAGTGCGCGGTCCTTCTCTGACTGTATAGCGGCGTGTGAAATGCTGAGTCTCTGAGCTCCAACCTCACAAGGAGCATCTTTTATTGACATGGAGCAGGGATTATTGGGGCATCAGGATTTGGAAAAGCAATTTTAATCTCAAGCAAAATAGTTTTCGGTAGCACAGATATTTGTGGACAAGGGGAGGATCTGTCAGTGAAAACGTCTCAGTAATAAAGAAACATGCTGCAAATGTTTAACTCCTGAAGAGCGATGTCTGTGCGGGGAGAAATTGAGGTAAAATTTTCGATCTCTGAACTTTCACATATGGTTAGCTCTGCACTGGGTTAAATTGCAGGAAGGGCTTTTTTTCTCGTTTCATATTATTCAATTTCCTGTAAACACACACAGGTCATCAAAGTAATCTAAACTTCCGAAAAATAACGGGATATACGATGGTATGTCCAGGCTCGAGTTTTCCTCACGTTGTGGGGGAAAAGCAGGAAAGTGGAGTTGAGATTTATTAGAACAGCAGTGATCTCATTGAATGGCTGAGTGAACTGGTTAAGGTGAATGGCAGGTCCCTGAGGAAAAATGTGTTTTCTTTGCCAGTGAAACTCACTGCATAACAAATTTGGAACCATTTGATTGAAGCAGTGATGGTGATTATCTCTGTTGGCTGTTCATGTTGTGAATGTTCCCATTGCTGCTCATGTCCGTGTTAACATAGTAACTGCTGTGTGTAAAACCACAGCACACAGTGGGCCAGTGGTGCAATGGATAACGTGCCTGACTAGAGACCTGGAGATTATAGGTTTGACTTCTACCTGGTCCACGTTCATTGTAGAATTTTATTACTCCTCCTCCTCCCTGCTCTGAAGCCGCTGTAACGTTTGACTTCCTTCAGGAACGAGAATCCTTTCACTAAATCCTATCAGTGTATGTCACCAATATCCCAGCCTCTTCAGAGAAGAGGAAGCTGAAATTGTCCCAAACGTTGCTCACGCTGACCTTTTGGTCTCCCAAGCCGTCCGAGCCAATCACTGCAGCTACTGGGAATAGCAAAGAAACAAAACAAATTGCCCAGTCTCAGCTGCAATGAGCTTTAGAATCTATTTGGGAAGCGAATTCAAAGGAGAATGAGGGGTGAACTGTCTGACTGAAAAGAAAAGATGGCATCATTCCCATCTTTAAGAGGCCTGGGCATTGATTCTCATGAACTGCGACATGAACTTATCTGAGACATTGAAAGAATTACCTTCAGAACCGCTTTACCTTTGCTGTTGTCCCTGTCAGGAACAATCAATCCTGATTCCCTGACCGGGAATCACACCCAGACCGTGAAGGTGAAAGTGCCAAATGATAACCATTAGACCACCAGAGATGAGGGCAGAAGCACATGAGTTGTTTTTTAATGATGCAGCTTTTGACTTCTTTTCTCTTCCAAAATGATAGCACCGTCGAGTTTTTATCGGCCCATCAATCCCCGTTTCCAAACTTGGCCTGTAGCCTTGTATGCTCTCCCGTTTCAAGTGATCATCTCAATAATATTTTCCCTGTGACGTTTCAATCTCAAAAGCTACAATAAATGAGACTGAAGTTTGAGATGGTAAAACTGTGTTCATCTCCCCCTCGGGAGCTGAACCTCATTTTCACCTACAAACGGAAGCAATCAGACACATTCCCCTAAAAATGACAGAGGCCTCAGGAGAGACTAACCTCCAGAAAGCAAGGATTTCACCCACCTGGCTTGTATTGTTCAATTTCAGACTTCAAAATCATACTCTGTTTACAGCAAAGAAAAGAATCATTCAGCCGCTTCCCAGTCCGTGTTACTGCCCCATTATCTCCTCGTCACTCTGTAATTTATACTGCTCCACCTCATTCTTCCTGCCAAACTGGAACATTCTTTACATCAGTAACTTCCGAAAGACCTCTGTCAAACACCTGGAAGGACAAACAAGAAAGTGGTATGTCAAACGCATTTCTGGCTGGTGGAGGAAATGACATGGTGGTGTTATTACCATTGCATTAGATATAATTCCAAATGACATTTAAAGAGCATCTTTGGATGTTGGATGCAGCAGGCGGTGAAAATTCTGGCAGGCTCCAGAAAGAAATGAACTCACAGTCACTCGGTGAATCACCAAACTACAGACCCAACACTGCAGGCATAGGTGTCCTCTGAGAAAGGGTCTCATGCAGTACAAACTGCATTGTAATAGATGACTGGATAGCGTGTCTATAATAGAGCAAGACAGTGTAAAAAATAGTGTCAGTGGGCCCATTGTGTTTTTGCGGTGCCATGGTTGTTACATTCGCTTCACAGCGCTGCTCCATCATTGCTCGAACAAGTTGTGTTTTTCCCATTTTTCGACAAATGTGAGCAGAGTTTGTTTTATATTGCTGTTCTCATCACAAAATATTGCTGAATCTTATTTAAAGACAAGGGTTTGGTTAAAAAGGTTCTAAAGACAGGAGAATCTGTTGCAGCTCTTGTCAAATTGAACGAAAGCTTTTTTGCCCCTTTCACATGAGAAGAACCGTTCATGAGGAATGAGTTTCTGTAAATTGTGTCCCAGGGATGGGCAGGAAGTCGCTGATTGAAACTGCAGTGGCCGCTTTCTGCTGGCAGCGGGACATTGGAGAGACTGGTCAAATCCCGCGGCCTCTGCCTCACTCAGTGTGGAGCAGGGGAAGCGAGACTCTTTGATGGGTGTGTTTTGAATTCAATCATGTTATGGATTTTTCGTGGATTAAACGGAAGGACTTGGAGACTTAATTGCTTGACCAAAGCAACCGAAGCAAATGGTCTCGAGCCAACATCCTTTTCAATTTACATCCTGAGGCTGATCCGTTGAGCCACAGAAACAGGCGTCAACAAACTGCGCAAAATCCCCGATTGTGGAGGTGCTGGTTTTGGACTGGAGCTGGCAAAATCAGAAATCACGCGACACCAGGTTATAGTCCAACAAGTTTATTTGAAAACACAAGATTTTGGAGCCTCATCTTCATCGGGTGTAAGTGAAAGAGGTGTCAGACACAAAATTTATAACTAAAAGATCAAGTGGCCACAACATTCTCTGATTGGAGAGTACGGTGTCATAATCTGCTACATGTCCCTCTCCCAGCTCCACTCCGAGTGGAGCCGATGGTGAATCACTGATGGTGCTGTTTAAATCCAAACTCATCATCGCGTTTTCGCGGGTGAAATGTCGGTACGTGGCCAGTATAACTGTTTGATCTGAAACTACCAAGGCAGTATACTGGGTGGTCTCGAGCCACTGCTCTTTCGGCAACTAACCAATGGAGACATAGAAACTGGTGTCAACATGGCATGCAAAGTCATCAAGTGGAGATTTGAGGAGGCGCTGCCCAGCTGGTGCTCTCGCTGTTTTCAGTACCTGTTGCCCATTTTACCGTTTTCATCACTGAATCTGCTGGCGGCATGAGGAATGATAAACATCTAATTACAAATTGACCTTTCTCAGCTTCCTCCTGGGGTACATCACAAGCAAGATTGGTAATGGCCGAATTCGAACCCACGAGTTAATAAAGACTGGAACTTAAATACAGCACCTTAGACGGCTAAGCCATGCTACTCCTTGAAGCTGAAGCAGTAAAATAGTCATGACCAATGTTAGCAGTAAATTAGAAAATTTAACAATCTGATGAGGGTGAAGAAACTTCAAGCCTTTTTTTTTAATTCTTCCCCGAGACGTGAGTACCTCAGCTTTTATTACAATGTCCCAGTTGCCTCTGAGAAGATAGTGGGGAGCGTTTTGTTACAATTGGATTAATCTGGCCAACTGAAGGAGCAGTTCAATCAACATTTCAATCATCCTCCACTTGATACAGACAGGCACTCAGCTATATCCACTAAGAGCATCATGGTGGCACATTGGTTAGCACCGCTGCCTTACAACACCAGGCCTCTGAGTTTGATTCCACTCTCGGGGGTCTCACTGTGTGGAGTTTGCACATTCTCCCTGTGTCTGCATGGGTGTGCTCCGATTTCTTCGCACAGTCCCAAGATGTGCAGGCTATGTGGATTCGCCATGCTAAATAGCCCGTGGAGATCAGCGATACGTAGATTAGATGGGTTATAGAGGTAGGATGCTCCGAGGGCCAGTGTGGACTTGTTTAGCTGAAGGGCCTGCTTCCCCACTGTAAGGCTTCTATGTAAAGGTCTGAGAAATGACAATAACCCAGAAACCAAGGGTGTCTCTCATTTGGCGAATAATTGAACCATTTTGGGAGAGCAACATTCATCAACGTTTTGAATTGAAGCGAGTTGTAATTGTTAAACAGGACGGGTATGAGAGTCCATTCAAACAGCAGGCAGAAAATCTGACCAATAAGCACCCACAATGAGCTTTCGAGCTCCAACTCTTGAGACAGGTCCCATGAGTTGCTTTCCAACATTTCACTTCCCTCGCTTTTCCTCGTCTTTCACTCCAAAGCCTCTCTTCCGTGTAGTTCCTCGATCTATTGTCTGACTGGGATATTCAGCTCTGATGTGAAAGTTGAACTCTCAGTCCACTGATTCTGCCAGAACTACTGTGACCATTTAGTTTTCAGGCACTTTGTAGGTCACTTTCCTTCAGAAAATATGCACAAAAAAAGACATTATTCAGTGATCAGGGACAGAATTGTAGTCAAGACAAAGACACTAGAGCATCAGGCATATAGTTCTGAATTCCTGCAAGTTGCTAAATCATGGGAGTTTCAACATGATTTCACATCAATAACTTTCCCCCCAAGACACAGCCAATGACTTACATGATGGAAGTGATGTATCATTATCAACTATGTGGATGACACAAAAATAATTAAGAAGCTAAATAAAGAGTCAGAAGTCAATAGTCCAACAGGATTATTTGAAATCAAAAGCAGTTGGAGAGCTGCTCCTTCATCAGGTGACAGAATTCAACTTTAATATAGCCTGTATTTCAAAGAGAATGAACAATTGATATAGAGAAGGATTGTCAAAGTTATACAAGGTGCAGCCAGAATACATTGAACAGCTTTGGAACCCGCATCTAAAGAAAGATATTTTGGCATTGGGTCAGTGCAGTGAAAGTTCCTTGCATTCTCCAGTGTGCAGAGGGACTTTCGTGTGAGGAGAGATTGAGTCGGCCTGTACCCACTGGAGTTTGAAAGAATGAATGAGGACTGCATTGAAACAGTTAATATTCTCAGGGGACTTGACAATATACATGTGGGGAGGATGTTTCCTCCGTGTTTCTAAACTCTTCCGAGTTTAGAACCAGAGGCATCATCTCAGTGTGAGGAGTCACCCAATTAGGACAGAGACGAGGAAGAATAATTTTCTCTCAGGGGCTATGAATCTGTGGAATTTTTGACTACAGAGGGTTGTTAGGGTGGGTCGATAAGTATAATCAAAGCTCAAATATACGTTTTTAATTATTAAGGATATGAAGGATAAGTGGACAAGGCATGGAAATCTCGTCTCCGGATTATCGGATTATCCAAGATCTCGTGGAATGGGGGAGTGGATAGAATGGACCATATGATTTATTGCGGCTCCTGCATCTTATTCAATGCGTCAAGCTTATCCGTTCTAATTATTTGATTTTTTTTCTGGGTTGTCATACTTGATATCAATTTACCCACTCTCTGATTCTCTGCCTGCTTCTGTCCCGAATTTAACTCGACATCCCTCTGTCTGTGGAGTTATCAGATTAATTAGCTGCTTGGTGTAAATTTAGACTGATGGTGAATTCAAGCTTTAACTGGAAAGCAAGGAATGGGAATGTAAGACAGAAAGTGATAAGCTTACAAATGGCAGTAGAAAGGGCAGATCTTCCTGTTTCTCCAATATATTAGTTACAAGAATGTGCCCAGTGCCCATTATCCTCTTCCACTGGTTCCAATCTTGTGCACGTTATAAACATTTGGAATGGTGCATATTTTAACACGTGTTCAAATGTGCGGAAAGAGCTTTATTGTCTTTATTTCTTAATTATACTTGTAAATGCGACTTGTAAATGTTCTGTTTCAAGCAATGAGCGAAATCATTCCCCAAAGTGAAAAGCTAAGTTTCAGAAATGTTGTACAGTTCATATTTTCTTTACCGAAGCAGAACCACATACAGTTTCTCACAGATGCATTGCATTTGTTGCTCGACTAAGTCTCACCAGGTAGATTCAGCTTCACATTGATGTTTGTTTTGATGGACGGGCTACCAGCATCTGCTGGGAAATTGATATTGTAACCGGGCATACCCGAATATTTAGAAAATGTACGAGCAGGACAGGGATCCTCGAAGCCTTTCCCTGTGCCTTCGCTGCTGTTGTGTTGCAGTAGCAACATCGCAAGATGTCATTTCTGAGCTATTGGCTCGTCATGGTCTTCGGCACTGGATTGAGGTTCCAGTCTCTGAGGAGGCGTGGGTTGTGCAGAAGCATGGTTGGGATGACCTGTGTTTAAGTTGAATGCAACCAAATGTCTTTGCTGCTTCTAAACTGGTTTTGATGTGAGACAGCACAGACCCTCCATCGGTTCAGTGTCCAGGCCATGTTTCCATGATAGAGTGGCATGCAATGCCCCCAGCATGATATCGTGAAAAGCAGGCTGCACTGCTGCTTCATGTCCCAGGGAAGTCATGTTGTTCATCCTTTTCACTGAGAGCGAATGGAGATTGTTACATCATAGCTGCTGTGAAATCAAATCCTGCATGAATTATAATCACAGTTATTTGCTGTTGTTGCGAAAAGGAGAGTAACTTCGATGTGAAATTGTGTCAATATTCTCTAATTTCCTTCATTTCTGCCCTGGAGAAGGGAGCCGATGAGCCGCCTTCTCGATCCATTGCAATCATTGCCGTGCAGGCACACCTGCATTGTTGATCAGACGGGAAACCCAGTTCTTCGAGACTGTGATTGCTAATCGTCACTTTTCAAGGGTCATTCTAATTCTGTTCTTTTTTTTCCCTTATGTGAGCACTTTCTGGGAAGTGGCGTTGGACTAAACTCCCAACATAGTTTGAAGCACAGTTTGGAATTGACCCGCGGCCAGTTGTCTGAGCAGTGCGTGACACAGACAAGTCGAGGTGTGTTACAGACAGCATTCATGCTCTGGTGTGTCTGCAACTGCATTCGCCTTGTCATTCCTGCTTCAGTTGCGCGTTAAGGCATGTCTGTTTGGTGCTTCACTCAATTCCTGAGGAGCTAACACAGTTATCCTCTTGCAGCCAAAACTCTCACTGAGAACGGTCATTGGAGTTGAAAACGAAGTAGTCCTTTTGCTTTTGGGTGGGTTCGAGCCAACAATCTTTCACTTAATAGCCAAAGGTGCTAACCAATTGCACCACAGAGATAGGCTCCAGTGGCAAGTGCAAACAAATGATTAAACTCGGATAAAACGTTGTGAAGCTAGATGAACACAGCAGGCCAAGCAGCATCAGAGGAGCAGGAAAGCTTATGTTTCGGGTCGAGACCCTTCTTCCGCAAAATGAAAAAAAAATTAAACTGGGGGTCAGCAACCGTAGCGTCGTCAGGATGGACAGCACTAAAACAGTCACTTCGATGCACCATGCCGACCAGATATCCTAAATTAATTTAGCCCCATTTGTCAGCATTTGGCCCTTATCCCTCTAAACCCTTCCGATTCATGCACACATCCAGATGCCTTTGAAATGTTGTCATTTCACCAGCCTCCACAACTTCCTCCGTTATTTCATTCCTTTCACGCACCACCTTCTGCATGAAAACTGCCCCTCAGTTTCCATTTCATTTATCCCCTCTCACCTTATATAAATGCCCTGTACTTTTGGACTCGCCCACCCGGTGAAAAAAGACCTTGATCATTCACCCTGTTCATATTCTTCATGATTTTAAAAACTTCTCGAAGTTGTCATCCTCCGAAGTTTCAGGGAAATTTCGCCAGGCCTATTCAGCTTCGCCCGACAGTCCAAGCCAAGCAACCCTGGCAAGAACGTGATTGACAGGTTTCTACAGGCTGGAAACATAAAAGGCTCAATGAACACTGTAGGAAAATGCTGAAAATGTGCAAAGCAGTATTCAATCCAGTTTAGCACTCCGTAGTTCAATAATCTCCTCAAAAAAGTCAGGAACCACTTTTGAAGAGAACCATTTAATCCCAGTTCACAGCCGATTTGCCAACCGATAAGGGATAATTGGAAATATTCAGTGAGTGTCGCTCTAGTGATGTAGTCAGTTAGCCCACAATGTTTAAATGACAGTGTAAAGGCGTGTGTCATGCCGATGTTGTGAGTCCACATCTCTGCTGGAGCAGTTTTAATTTGTCACGGGATAAGGCGCTAAGGATCAACTTCAATTTTGAACAAAGTTTCTGGGAAATTGCCAATTTCTGAGGATTAGGAAATGACTCAATAATCGACAAACGTCTTGGAAATGTTCGAAATGTCAAAAAAAAATTCCGGAGAGAGAATAAAAGATGATTTTTTCAAATCGCAAACATTTCTCATATGGCGATTCAAAATTGAGGTAAGTTGTGGGAAAAAGCTGTTTAACTCACGTCAATTCATTCAATTTGATGAAAACTCCACAGGTCATTGAAACATTCAAAATGAATTAGATTTATCTCATTGAAGCGTGCGAATGTTACATTTAAATTTGGTCAGAATTTTTATCAGTTTAAAACAAAGAGCTGCTGAGAGGAAAGGAGGGTTCAAAACGCAAAGAGACAGAGTCGTGTTTGTGGATTTATTGGGTGGAGTTCGGAAATTATGAAATGTTCCTAACATCATCGGAATGTGGTTGAATCATTCAGGCCCCATTTGAAAGCAGGAATTGCCTCTCGGAGCGACGGTTTCCTTCTGACTCGAGAGGGTCTAGCTTTTCTTTCTAATTGAAAAAAATGTTCAGATTCATTTATAGTTCTTCACAGAGAATAAATTGCCGATCTTATTCAGCTGCACATGTACAATAAATTTCTTTAGATGTGAACTCAAAGAAATTCGAAACTATTCCCCACCCGCCCACAGACTTTGTTTCACTGTAAAGATGCCTCATTAGGGGCCTAGGGGTGCAGGTATATAATTCTTTGACGTTCACATCGCATATAGGCAGAGAAGTTAACCAGGCTTTTGGAACGCCTGCCTTCACTGTTCAATCATTTCAGTTTAGGAGTTGGAATGTCATACTGATGTTGGACAGGATGTTGGTGAGGCCTGCTCTGGAATGCAGTGTGCAGTTTCGGTCGCACAGTTACAAGAGGCATATTATTAACCTGGCAAGTGTTATGAAGAGGTTTACCAGGATGTTGCCTGGTATGAAAGGTTTGATTTATAAAGGAAGGTTGGACAGACTTGGACTTTTTTCCGCTAGTGCTTAGGAGGTTGAGAGGTGCTCTGTTGGAAGTTCATAAAATAATGAGACGTTTAGATAGAACTAATGGTCGTTGTCTTTTCCATCGGATGGGAGATTTCAAGACTAGGGGACATTTTTAAGTTGCGAGGAGATAATTCAAAACAAAAAGATAGGAGAGGCAGAACGTTGCAATGACCGTGTATAAAACGATAGCAAGTTCAATCAGAGAAACGGGTGGCAGAGTAACGGATGACAGTAAAGCAGGCATGTGAGGACAAATCTGTTACATTTGCCATTGAAATTCACCGCTTCAGAAAGTAGAGAACGTTGAAGTGCAGCAGTGACGGCGATTATTTTGCTGGACATTCATCTTGCAAATTTTTTTTTTCCACCGGTATCCCTGATTACATCACAAGTCAACAGGATGAAAGCTGCAGCAGGACGTGTGGTGTCAGTGGTGAAATTGATACGGCATCTGACTTTGGTTTGGAAGATTGAATTGTGTATCCTCTCTCTATCAATTGAAGTTGACAGCTTTTCTACACTTGCAAATTGACAGATGCTTCCGAAGAGGAGTGTTTGCCCAGCGCTGTTTTTGTCAGGTTCCCAGCAGCTGAAGTGATTGGATCTCTGGGTTTTGTAAATTGAAAATTGAAGTTGAAAGGTAAATGAGTAACATGAGTGTAGGGCTACTCAAGCTCACTGTCTATTTCATATCCCAGCTCATGACAACGGTACCCATTGTCAGGAGAAACTGTTTGTGTTCCACATAAATCTGCCTTTAGTAGGGGAAGTTTGTGTACGGCGGGAGAAGCGGGTAGAACAGTATATGTATAATATCACAAAGACTGACACTGAGCACACATTGAACGGTAAAGTTGAGGTGGTTAACTTGCTCGCCCAGCTGGCATGTTTTCGTTTAGATGTATCGTCACCATGTTAGGTAACATCATGAGTGAGACTTCCGATGAAGCGATGTTGTTCTACTCTACTTGGAATTTATATTGTCCAGTCTGTTGCGGTGAGTTCTGTCACTTCCGGTTCTGTTCTGTATGGGTTGTATGTGGGGTCCAATTCTATATGTTTTCTGATTGCATTACGGATTGAGAACCATGTATCTAGGAATTCCCATGTGTGTCTATATTTGGCCTGGGCTACTACGGTTATTTTGTCCCAGTTAAACTGATGGCCTCCATTATCCGAGTGTACTGATATTAGGGAAGGTTTGTCGTGTCATTTTGCTGCTAGCTGATGTTCATGTATTCTGATGGCTAGTTTCCTTCCCGTCCTTCTGGAATAATGTTTGTGACAGTCGTTGCACTGTACTTTGTAAACTATGTCAGTTCTGCATGTCGTGGGTATGGGGTCTTTAATCCTTGTGAGTGTTTGTCTTAGATGGATTTGGGCTTGTGCGCTACCGTAATTCCCAGTGGTCATAGGAGTTGTCAGTTCTGATATGTTCTTGATGTATGGCAGTGTGGCCAGTGTGTTGCGATTTAGTAGCCACCTAAGAATGAAATTGCAGGGATATCCGCTCAAAGCAAAGATGTTGTATTGGTGTTCTTCCTCATTCTGCATAGTTCTGGGTCGTTTCGATGAGTGATGGCCCGTTTAAATAGTGTCCCAACACAGCTTAGTTTGTGGACCACTGACCTGAGTTAGTTGCCAAATTAAATGTTTCCCAATCCCTCGAGTCACTGAATCGAGTTGTGATGTGCAAAGGACAACTCACAAAGGAGAGTCCTTGCGTGATTGATCCAATGTGATCTGTATACCTGGGTAAACTGTGAAGACTGGTCTTCAGCGCCCACATCGATCCTGGCTCCACCCGGCCTACAGTCAACGCTTACAAACTACCATGGACCTTGACTTTTCCTGACCACCCCTCTCTTCTTGTTTTAAACTGATTGCACGTCAGGCAGTTGTAGCTGACATTGCTGATGTAGAACTCTAACATGGAGTGAATCGACTTTGATTGGTCAATGGACATAATTCTGCTTCTAAAGATTAGTCAATATTTCGTATTTATTACTGTAAATGATAACCATTAACAGGCTGTGGCAGTGAAGACTCCGAATCATAATCACTGGACTACCAGGAAAGATCTGTTTATGTCACTCAGGACACTGTCCGATTCGACCTTGCATCCTCCCGTCTTTCTGCGCGTGATGCCATTCTGCTCTGTTTTGGTTTTGTTACGTCTTAGTTTATAATACTCAAGGTCTCCAATTATCTTTTACTTTGTCGTTTCTAATACATGTGACTCTCTTTCTAGCCATGTCTGACTGGTTCCATCGCTCAGTGGTTAGCGCACTGGCTGTGTAAACCATTTATTGTGAGTTCGAGCCATGGTTAAGGGAAAAGTCCCAAAGCCTTTTATTCATATATAAAGAGCAAGAGGGTAACTAGAGAAAGGATTGGCCCACTTATGGACAAAGAAGGAAAGTTATGCACCGAGTCAGGGAAAATGGGTGACATTCTTAACGAGTACTTTGCATTGGGATTCACCAAGGAGAGGGACATGACGAATGTTGAGGTTAGGGACAGATGTTTGACTACTCTCGGTCAAGTCGGCAGAAGGAGGGAGGAAGTGTTGGGTATCCTAAAGGCATTAAGGTGGACAAGTCCCCAGGCCCTGATGGGATCTATCCCAGGTTATTGTGGGAAGCGAGAGAGGAAATAGCCGGAGCCTTGACACATATCTTTGCAGCATCCTTAAACAGGGGTGAGGTCCCGAAGGACTGGAGACTTGTTAATGTTGTCCCCTTGTTTAAGAAGGGAAGCAGGGATAATCCAGTTAATTATCGAGCGGTGATCCTGACGTCAGTGGTAGGGAAGCTGCTGGAGAAGATACTGAGGGATAGGATCTATTCCCAATTGGAAGAAAATGGGCTTCTCAGTGATAGACAACATGGTTTTGTGCAGGAAAGGTCATGTCTTATCAACTGAATAGAATTCTTTGAGGGCGTGACAAAGTTTATTGATGAGAGAAAGGCTGAAGATATCATATACATGGATTTCAGTAAGGCATTTGATAAGGTTCCCCACGGCAGGCTGATGGAGAAAGTGAAGTCGCATGGGGTCCTGGGTGCGCTGGCTAGATGGATATAAAACTGGATAGGCAACAGAAGACAGAGAGTAGTAGTGGAAGGGGGTTTCTCAAATTGGAGACCTGTGACCAAAGGTGTTCGACAGGGATCTGTGATGAACCCACTGTTGTTTGTGATATAAGCAAATGATTTTGCTGAAGGTTTAGGTGGTCTGATTAGTAAGTTTGCAGATGACACGAAGATTGATGGAGTAGCAGATAGTGAAGGGGAATGTCAGAGATTACAGCAGAATATAGATAGATTGGAGAGTTGGGCAGACAAATGGCAGATGGAGTTCAATCCGGGCAAATGCGAGGTGATGCATTTTGGAAGATCCAATTCAAGAGCAAATTGTACAGTAAATGGAAAAGTCCTGGGGAAAATTGATGAACAGAGAAATCTGGGTGTTCAGGTCCATTGTTCCCTGAAAGTGGCAAAGCAGATCAATAACTGGTCAAGAAGGCATACGGCATGCTTTCCTTCATCGGGTATTGAGTACAAGAGTTGGCAGGTCATGTTAAAGTTGTATAAGACTTTGGTTCGGCCACATTTAGAGTACTGCGTACAGTTCTGGTCGCCACATTACCAAAAGGATGTGGATGCTTTGGAAAGGGTGCAGATGGTCTCCGCAATAAGTAGATGAGTGTCTGTTTTAATATCATTCTCTTGCCTTCTTCCTGTAACTCTGCATATTGTGACTTTTCTCAGAACCATCGAATTACGTTTTGGGTAGCATGAATCTGCCTCTTTGTCGCAGTCAGACAGGGATTTACAGATCCACTTAGTCGTTGTATAAAAACGTTCTTTGCCATGTAATTCTTATTTATTTTTCTCATGACATTGAACCTCTGCCTAATTGGTCTCGATCTTTACAGGTGTGTGAGCATTTTCACACCCTTTATTTCGTCTGTTCATACCCCTCACAACTTGGAAAGCATTCATCAGACCAGTTTTCCATTCTCCAAGGAGAATTATCTCAACTTTCCAATCTATATTTCTTGCTGACGTTCTTCACACACGTCACCATTCACGCGAACCTGTTCAGAACTGTCTCAAATCACTTTCCGTCCCAGTTTCCTGAACTTTTACACATACATAATTGAGCAATAATGCAGGGGACAAATCACTCTGATGAAAGGTCTTGGCCCAAAAGATCGACTCTCCTCTTTTACTGCCTGACCTGCTTTGTTCCTTCAGCTCCACACTGTAACGATTCTGTCTCCAGCATCGATAGTTCTTGCAATCTCCGAAATCATTCAGATTGTGTAGCAAACATCCCGAAACACTTTTTCGCTTTGAAAAAGTGTTTTTCTGTGCTGTGTTCATGATAACGTTAGGCCAGCCTCATTTTTCGGAAAGCTGATCGGGTAGTTTAGTGCAAATAAAGAAAGGAAATTTGGGCTTGTCTGGGATTTGAACGGAGCACCTCTTACTTGTCGATGGCAGACCAGACCTGAAGTGAAAATCATATCACCAGACCAACAAGCCATCTTGGAAGGTTGCATCCCTTCCCGAGTGAAGTACATTCCACTTTGTTCGGGGAATTCGATGCAGCAAGGAAATACAAGAATATTTTCTTCTCAATCTGTCTCCCTGCTCCAGAAACGGTGCTGTTTGCCCCTTCTCCTGGCACCGGGTTCTCTCCATTGATGCATTATTATACCATTTGTTTCCACTTGGATCACATAAAGTTTTGAAAGATTCGTGAAGATGGAGATTGGGTTTCTGTTTTGTTTCCTTTCCTTGTTTCCATCTACCAACCGAATTTTGTTCCCAAAATCTCGTCGCAATCATCAGGATTCATTATGCCCGCGGCTGAGGAAATTCAGATTTGTGGAGATATTCAAAAGGCCAGGATTGTTCTGTTCAGAGCAAAGAAGTTTAAATGGAGATTTCATGGTGCTCGAGAGTGAGAAACTGTTTCCACAGGTGAAGATCAGGAAACAAATAAATAGGATTTTAGAACATTAAATATAAAGAGAGTTGCATTTACACAGGACTTTTCACCACCAGTGATGATGTCTGTTGACTACGGGTAGGGGTTGTTTAAAACTTGCTTCCTTCTTCTCCGTGCACGATATGTTCACTGCAAACATTCTCAAGGATCTCAGACTGAACTCGATCTCATTGAAATCAGATCTCAACATTTTGATGTGTTTTGATCTGCTTCCCATAAGTCCGTGCATCTGAAATAGATATCTCATGTTGATACATGGACCAAGTTTACACAAGTGAGGTAACACGCATCTGAAGGTCTGAATGGCCTTCTCCTGTTCTGTGTAGGTCTGCGATGGTCTTATTTGATAAAACTGTTCTCTGAGATCGCAAGAACAAAGTGTTGAATTTGAAAACAACATCAGTTGTAGTGTTTTACATGTGAAGGACGCCTTCATTAATTCCCCATGCTGCTTCGGGGCGGGGGTCGGGGGAGCGTCCTTCAGATTAAATGAAAAGTTGTGAATGACAAGAGGATCGGAAACAGCATCACGACACAGGTACGGTTCGACATTATTCGGACGGATATTGCCGATTATGAATAACCACGGAGAGATACATGTGACGGAGAATCACCGTGGACTCAATGGGCTGAAAGGCTTCTTCTGCCACGGGAATGACGCCATGGGTTTACGACGTCACTCTCCCTGTCTCTGTATGTGGAGATGCCTGTGACCAGTGTCACTTCAACTGATGGAGGAGCAGCGCTGTGAAAGCGTGTGATTTCACATAAACTTGTTGGACTACAACCTGATGTCATGTCACTTCTGGTTTTGTTCACTGCCTCTGTGACAGAGCAGGCGAGTGAGAAACAATGGCTCATTTTTAATCCTCCCTTCCACGGTGAACTGTCTGCAGCTCCGCAGGTCAGGGACTTTGAGCATGACTCTCAGTGAGTGAGTGTTTCACTTGAATTCTCTTAATCTGGGACTGTTGGTGCCAGATATTAACCCCTGCCCGGTCGTAACAAAGAAGCCGACGTCTGCATTGCAAAATACTTTCTGCAAGATTGTTGTGTGAAGTCGAATCGTGAAAACCAAACAGGCTGCACAGAGAGATCCCGTATTAAGTTTCTAAAGGGAATCGTCTCCAGTTTCGACTTCTCTCTTTTCTAGCAGCTCTGCATCCTTCTCTCTGTCTCTGATTAATGTCATTTGATGGAAGTTCCCAATCGTCGTTTAAAATTTCCTGACCTCTGATTCTGCCTCTTCTGCTTCTTCACCCTTCCAGTGTTCAAGAAGGAGCTGCAAAACGTATACCATCCCCAAGCACTGCCTGCCCGTGGTGGGAAATGGTTTGATCCATCTGCCATTGAAGACAGCCCCGTGCTCGGGGAAAGGAGCAAATAGCAGCAGCCCGGGAGCAGGGGCAGAATGGGAAAAAACTGTTCGTTGTTGCTTTCACTGACAGAACTGAGGTTTTTTTAAATGTAAGCAGCCTGTTCAAAGGTGTCATTACACACCTCTGGAGCATATAGAACTTGAAACCGGTCTCCATCATCCAAAGATCACTGTATGAGGGTCAACTAGATTACAACAGAAAGCTGATACTCGATGGAACTGTTCGTTGGTGTAGAGGTGTGAGGGTTGTTGATGAGGCTGTGAGAGGTCCCGCCTTTCAATAATCTGTAGCTGTGTCCTCTCTTCACTGTTTGACACTTTTTCACGAAAATCTTAGGAAGTGTGTGAAGGTGGTTCATTATGAAATCTCAGACTGTCTGAGATCCTAAAGGGACTTCGCTGTGAAAATCTCACATTCGGAGAAGACGGAATCGAACTATTACTTAACCTGGTCAATGGAAAGAATTTCCCACGATCAGCTCAATCAAACTGTCCAACTCCACCTCTAACATTAAAAACAACGTGAAATGTGTTAGTTGGGAGGTGAAACATGAGAAGGAAACAACATAGAAAACCCAGTCTCCAGCATCAGGAATCTTTCAAAGCTCTTTGTGAACCAGACTTGGGGGAGACAGAAGGGTGAACGGTCTGAATGAGCAGAGCCAGTCAAGACATCTTGCCCATTTTTATGACGCTGGAGCATTGACTCTGATGTTCTCGGTAACACTACTCGATCTAAGACGTTGAAATCATCAGGATCCTTTGAAAATATCAGGAATTCAAGTAGGATCTCTGCAGCAGTGCAATCAGATACTTGGGAACAGAAAAATAGTGGAAAGGCTCTAAGAGAGATGGCCCGGGTTTCAGGAGAGCCGTTTCCCGGTGAAACGGATGTCCCTGCATTGGGTGAAATCAGACTGCTTACATGTTTCCGCAATAAATGTCACAGGCTCTATATTTAAGACGAAAATTGGCAAAGGGCAGTTGTTTTTTCTTGTAAAATGACAATCAATCTGAAATTCACGGAATCATATCTAATTGACAATGTTCTAGATTCACCATCCCCATCCATGGATATGTCCTGTTCCACATTCATGAGAGACCCAACACAGGTGGTGCCACAATGTGACATATTCGAGGAAATTTTCTTGGAGTTCTCAACATGGCATCCTGAACCCATTCAGTCTCAGGGAATCCAGTTGAACGTGGAGAAGGAAACAGCCTGTTGATTCCCGCCCATTGTTCTGTCTCGGCTGATGAATCCGTAGTCTTTCATGTTGAATAACACGTGGATGGAATACTGAGGCTGCTAAGAATGAACTCTGCATTGGCGATTTCAATGTCCATAACTAAGAGTGGCTCGGCAGCAGCTGGTCAAGTCCCAAATGATAGTTAAAAGATAACAAGTTGTAGAGCTGGATGAACACAGCAGGCCAAGCAACATCGGAGGAGTAGGAAGGCTGACGTTTCGGGCCTAGACCCTTCCTCAAAAGTCATCTTTCCTGCTCCTCTAATGCTGCTTGGCCTGCTGTGTTCATTCAGATTTATACATTGTTATCTCAGATTCTCCAGCATCTGCAGTTCCCATTATTACCAAATCATAGTTGTTCGATTGGTCATGCAGGTGGTGAGAGAACCAAGAAGAGGAAAAACATGCTTGCTCTCATCCTCACAAATCTGTTCTCAGCAGACACATCTGTCCATGTAAAAAACGGCAGGAGGTGACAAAAATATAATTCTCCAGGGAACGATGTCTCACCTTCACATTGTGTATGCCACCTATTGTGTTACATAGCACTGTCGCCGTGCTAAATGAGACAGACTGAAAACAGATCTGGAACTCAGCTTAGGCATCCATGCGGGGGTGTGGACGATCATAAGTAGCAGAATTGGACTTCAAAGAAGCCGCAGTTGTTGCTTGTCGCTGGTGGAAGATAATTGGAGTGTGTGGATTTAGAATATTGATCGTCTTGTGCTTGTGGTTTTGATTCAAACCGAGAGCTCCGTAGATTTCTGACAAATTATGCATAGGTGTACGTTTGGTTATTTTTTCATGTTGAGTTTGAAAGAATATTGTTGTAAGATTCCTGGGCCTGAATGTACTGGATATCCGCAGAATTTTCAATGATTGGAGAATATTTTCTAATAGATAATTAACGGTTCGGAAATGTGTGACCTGGAAACAGTGAAAATTTCAACTCACAAGATATATTGGTTAACAACTGCAAAAACAAAGTTTCTGGAAAAGCTCAGCAGCTCTGGCAGCATATGTGAAGGAAAAAACAGAGTTAACATTTCGGGCCCGGTGATCCTTCATCACAACAGTTCTGAGGAAGTGTACAGGACCCGAAACATTAACTCTGTTTTTGCCTTCACAGACTCTGACAGACCTGCTGAGCTTTTCTAGCAACTTTCTTTTTGCTCCTGATTTACAGCATCTGCAGTTCTTTCTGTCTTTTTTTTTTTGTTTTACAGCTGAACGTGCTGCCTAAATTCAATACAGAGACTGATGTGAAACAATCTTTAAGATCCAGGAAACCAGGTGTCAGCCAGTTCAGACTTCATATTGCAACTACCAAAATGACGATTTTCCTTTATCACTTCTACTGTTCCAAAATAAAGGGTGGGGCATTAATCATAGAGAAATTTGCTGTAATCGGGCTGTGATTTCATGTGAACTTTGCTTTCGGCATTGGTCGGGTGATCGAACAATGATTTTAGAAATCAAAGCGGGGTGGCGGGACTGTTTTATTAAATGGTTTTGACATCGTGTCTAATCACTTCGGACTGTAATCAACTGCCCACAGTAATTATTATCTAGCTTGATGGGTGCTGAACTTTAAGTGAGAAGAAAGGAGGATTCCTCGAACTTGTTTAATTTGGAGATTTTTTATCGCATAAAATGATTTCGGTTGGCCATCCAAATGTTTCCGGACACAGGGCAGTCTGACCGTCAGTGGGGTTTCATTGGAAAACTGTCCCCGGGGCTTCCAGCTGCACCATGACGCCATATGGCATGAGCAGCGAAGGCCTTCAACTATTGTGATGCAATGATGATGCTGGCTCCTTGAACATGGATATGAAACAGTCGTGGATCACGTGGTACTGAATTTTTCAAAGAAGTGTAATTACACCTCGAGGTATTTTTATTTATACATTACAATCTCAGACACTTCCATGTCTGGCCTCAATTAAGCTACTCTTGGTATTGTGTATTTGTATTAATAATATTCATGGCGGGTTTTCTTCGTGAAATGACAGAAATATTTATTCTTGGCGGCTGAATTTACTGAAGAATATACAAAAAGTGGTCTCGAGTCGCGTCAGTTGTTTCTTCTCTCTCAGATCATTTCTCTCTCGTTGCGTTTGAAAAAGTGTCCAGAATAAATCCTGGATTCGCCCTGTGACAAATCTTCCCAGTGCCCTGCAAATTCGGAGCATGATGTACGAGGGAAAAAGGCAGAGGAGGAGGAAAGAAAAGTTAGGACAAAGAAGTAGAGAAGAGCAGAATGGAGGAAGCAGAGTGACTGATAGACAGGTAGAGAGAGAAAGAAGCAGAAAGAAGTGAGGCAGAAATGTTGTGGTGATTTAACAGGAAATGATCATTACCCTTTGACCTCCTTTGCCAATTATAGTTTAAAATCATTATGTCACGATCACTTCCGTCGAGCAGCAGTGCACGTCTGAGCATAGATCTGGCAATGGCTTGTTGGTCTGGGGACATGATTCTTGCTTTGGGCTTTGGGGCTGTGCGTGACGTCCTGGGTTCAATTCCCAAATGGTCGCTGGTTTTCGGTTTTGCCAAATCGTCAATCAGCCTTCCAAAAAAGAGGCTGTGCCCAATCAGGTCGGACTTCGCGAAGGAGAGATGAGACAGAAGGTGCCATTGAGGCCAACAGGGCAAAGCAAAACATGCCTCATGATGTTTGCCCATGCCATCCGTTGAATGAAATCACCATAAAAAGCCAGTGAAGTTGAAACGCATTAGTTGCAGTGTGCTCGATTAACAGGGCGCCCTGCAATAATTCCACATGCTGTTTCAGGCAGCAACATCTTTAATGTTATACCGGGAGTTGTGAATAACGGGAGTACCATGACAGTAATAAATCGAATCAAATCAACTCAAAGATCAGCCCATCGAAGACAGAATCACAACGCAGGCACCATTATTAGGACGGATATCACCATTCCTGAAAAAAAAGACGCAGAGATACAAGCGACAGGGAGTCGCTGTGGGCTCGACGAATTGAACGGCTTCCATCTGCACGGGAATGACGCCATGACTGAGTGTTTCACTTGGATTCTCTTAATCTGAGACTGGTACTGTCAGGTGTTAACTGCTGCGCAGCCCCAGCAAACAAACTGATCCCGCATTGCAAAAGTCTTTCTGCAGAATTGCTGTATGAAGACGAATTCAGAACATCAAACAGTCTGCAAAATTAGAACTCATGTCGATTTACCTGACGGAAGAGTCTCCGGTGCCCATTTGTCTCATTCCCATCAACTGGGCATCTTTCTTTGTCTCTGTCTTGGAAAACAGACATTTAGAGGAAGTTCGTAACCAAAGTTGCTAATTTCCATCTCATGTGAATAAATCAAGTGTTTGAGAGATCGGAAGAGCGCATGCATACTTCCCTCCCCCAGCACTGCCTGCAAGTGGAAGAAAATTGTTTCATAATCCACCAGTGGAGAGTACTCGGTCCCAGGGCAAGGGACTAACAATATTGTCTCTGGAGCAGAGACACAGAATGAGAAGATGTTCTTGAAACTGAATTCTGCTTCACAACTGGTTCCACGCTAGAAATTCAAGGGTTTTACTGGTTCGTTGGTCGAGAAATATGATTCTTGGTTGGGGATTTGTATTCAATTAGCATGTGAGTGTTCCCGGATTCAAATGCCAGGCAAGCACTTAGTTTTGCCAGGTCGCTTGATCAGCTTTTTAAAAAAGAACTGCACCTCATGAATAGGAAAACTTGACGTTTCGGGCCTAAACCCTTCATCAGAAATGGGGGAGGGGAAGAGGGTTCTGAAATAAATAGGGAATAAATACCTGAAATAAATACCTGCTGTGTTCATCCAGCCCCATGCTTGTTATCTCGGATTCTCCAGCATCTGCAGTACCTTTTATCTCTGATACCTGCTGTGTTCATCCAGCCCCATGCTTGTTATCTCGGATTCTCCAGCATCTGCAGTACCTTTTATCTCTGATCCCTATTTATTTCAGAACCCTCTTCCCCTCCCCCATTTCTGATGAAGGGTTTAGGCCCGAAACGTCAAGTTTTCCTGCTCCTATGATGCTGCTTGACCTGCTGTGTTCATCCAGCCCCATGCTTGTTATCTCGGATTCTCCAGCATCTGCAGTACCTTTTATCTCTGCACCTCATGAAGTCGGACTTCTTAAAACAGGATTGAGCTTCGGCAGCAGGGGTGTCATTGCAGCAAACGTGACGCATCTTGAAAATGAAAACAAGGGGTTCAGGATGTTGACCCACGCAATCTGACGTTGAATAGTTCCTCCATGTGGATTATCGCAAAGATTTGGGAGGGAAACATCAGGAAGCAGAGACGATATTTGATTGTAGACAATGCTGAAAAAGTGCACATGAAAGGTGCCGTGTATGTGAAATGTCAGCGTTGAAGATGGACTGGAAGGTTGAAAGCTGGTCTGATTGAAAATGTCCAAGTCATGGAGGCTCTACACCGAATCAATAAGGAGAAAAGTTTCCCGTACATGGGAGGATCAAGAGTGATTAGGCAGAGGTTCATTTGAAAAAGCAAAAGTGACATCAGGTAAAATGTTTTCACACAGGGAGTGGTGACAGTCTGTAATCAGTGTCGTCACTGATTGCGACAAAGAGTGAAGTTCAATCGTGTTATTGAAAACGAATTCGATGGTTACTTTAAAAGTAGCAACTTGCAGAGTTACAGGAAGTAGTCAAGAGAATGACCCATTTCCTCATGGTGGAGAACAGGCAGAGCTAAGTTGGGCTCCATGGCCACCATCTGCACTGTGATAAATTTGTGATTCTGCGTGAAATCCGTGTTTGACCAGCAGAATGTGGGAAGTTAGACAAAGGTGGTATTGACACAGCAGAACACTTTGCACGACAAAATATTACATAACATGTACATGTCACAGGGAGGGCAGCGCTGTCTGAATCGGCGTGGGGCACTGCAGGGTATCCTGTGGATCACGCGCAATGCACTTTACCATTTAGTTCATGCCACAGTGAGAGAGCCAGAGAAGGCCAATCAGTTCATCATACCTGTGAGAGTTTAGCTGGGGACAAAAGCTATGTGAAATATATGATAGATTTGTCCAGATTTGAAGTGTTTACTGGAAACGGGAAGCTTAGGTGACATAGGGTAACAGGTGACGGCAGGAGTAGTAAATACATTCTTCAGAGCATTGGAAAACTCTGATGTATTGAGTTCCGGTTGAAGGGCAACATGCTTTCACTAGACCACGCTGTTACAGAAGGTAGTATGGCACTGCCTCACGGCGTCATGCTGTATCAAGGAAAATATTTAGCCGATCATCAGAGTTCCACAGCCGGAAATTCATTTTTTTCCAATGTGAGGGAAGACTTTATGTAATAGGGATTATATACAAAAGCCTTTCACATAAATAAGTACGCTCCATCTCAGTGTGTCGCAAGCTTCCTTAAAACTTTATCTGTGCGTGTCGTGAAGTACTTTGCACCTTCTGCAGGTCATTTACTTGACCCTTACATTCTGGGTGTTGTGACGCCAAGGGATTGTGAAACCAGAGTCAGGCCGAAAATATGCGTGTTTCTCTCATAACCGATGGAAAACTGACAAAGACACATTGGAGTGTTTTTTGTGTATTTTGGATTATTTCCTTAAATCTCTGCTTTTGCGTCTAAACGGAACAATTTCTTAACTTAATCTTCCACTTCATTTCAGCTATCCCAGACTTTAAACCGTACCATTGCCTTTATTTAGGTATAAAGCACTCGTCTTAGATTCAAACTGCCCTCCCTCAAAGGAAACGTGAAACTCAGTCACACTGTGGTCACTGCAACGTAGAGGTTCCTACACTCTGATGTTATCGATCAGTCTTGCTTTATTGTCCTCTTTGCTTGTCGAAAGTACTGTTGCAATGAAGTAATAATTTATCATGATGAAGGAGCAGCACTTGAAAGCTTGTCATTTTAAATAAACCCACTGGACTGTAACTCGGTGTCGTGAGACTTCTGACTGTGTCCACACCAGTCCAGCACCAGCACTTCCACATCTTAATTAAGAATAGGATTGTTTGAAAAAGTTTAAAATGTAAGATAAACTGTCAAATTACGTGATGTTAAAACACAGAGCGGGATGGTTATGAAAGAACAGCTATTGATAGTGTTCAGATAAATTTGGATGTCATTGTACACTATGCAGGAAATGTTACCATCCAAAGACAAATGACTTTTGAGGAATGTAACAAGTGGGTCAACCTTCATTGAGAAGAACAACAACAACCTTCTGAGATTGTCTATCAATTCGCTTTTTTCTGGTTTCAGATTTCCAGCATCAGTAGTTCTTTGTTACATGTTAGCTTGATTATCGTTTGGGATAAAATAGATGACCTTACACCGCCTTTCCTGCTTCTAAAAGTTAGTCAATAGTTCTGCGGTCGTCAAAACCTTGCAAAGAACAGACCGAGTTCTCTGACTAGGAATCCAATACAGGCCACGGCGCTGAAAGCGCTGGATCCTAACCATTGGACGACCAGGCAAGGTGTGCTGACGAGTGCCACCTTTTCTCAATGACACTGCTTCAGCCTTTTCCTTTTATTGCTTGGTTTGGCTGCAGATCAGTTTGTCCCCGTTTTCGAGTTTTTAATAGTGTGGAAAAAGACCATTTGGTCATCTTGTATGTGCTTGTCTTCAGGCATCCGTCTATTCTTGTCCCAGTTTCCAGCCTTTCTCCCACCGCCTTTGGAGTTCTTAATTTGAGAGTGCAATTTTCAATGAATTTATCCCTGTAATCAACGAATGGGACTGAAGTTTGAGATGATAAAACTATGTTAAAGCCCCTTGAAGTAATTATCCTCATGTTAAGCCGCAGAGGGAGATACACAGCTCTCTCCTCCGAGAGTGACAGAGGCCTCAGGATTATGTGCTCTCTGTATCCATCATGTCCACACTCCGTCTCCGTACACACGATTCCCCCAAAAAAGATAGCTTTATGTGGAACATAAGCAGTTTCTCGGACGATGGGAGCAGTTGCCATGCGCTGAGATATGAAATGGATAGCGTGTTGAAATTGTCCCACACTGATGTTGCTCATGGGCAACTTTCAATTTCCAAAACCCAGCGATCCAATCACTTCAGCTGCTCGGAATCTGACAAAAAACAGCGCTAGGTACACATTCCGTTTCGGAAGCAACTGTCAATTTGCAAATGTAGGAAAGCTGTCAACTTCATTCCAGAGAGGGACGATACAACATTTCAATCTTCCAATCCAAAGTCAGACTCCGTATCAATTTCACCACTGCTCCACACGTATTGCTGCATCTTTCATCCTGTCGACCTGTGATGTTAACAAGGATATCACCGGAAAGAGCACTCAGAAGGTGAATAGCCAGCAAAAATAATTGCCGTCACTGCCTCACTTCAATGTTGTCTACTTTTTGAAATAGTGAATTTCACCGGCAAACGAAACACATTTGTCCCCACATGCCTGATTCACTGTCACCTGTTTCTCTGCCACATGTTTCTCTTCTGGAACTTGCCATCGTTTTATTCACAGTCATTGCGAAGTTCTGCCTCGCATATGTTTATTTTTAAAATTTTCTCCTCGCAACTTAAAAATGTCCCCTAGTTTTGAAATCTCCCATCCGAGGAAAAAGACTAATACCATTAGTACTCTCTCTACGTCTCATTATTTTATAAATTTCTAGCAGGTCGCCTCTCCGAAGTGCAGGCGAAAAAAGTCCAAGTCTATCCAACCTTTCTTTATGAATCAAACCTTTCTTACCAGGTAACATCCTGGTAAACCTCTTCTAACACTTGCCAGCTTAATAATATGCCCCTACAACTGTGCGACCGAAACTGCACACTGTATTCCAGAAGAGACATCACCAACGACCTGCACAACCTCAACATTACTTCCCAACTCCTAAATTCAAACGACTGAGCAATGTAAGCAAGCGTGCCATAAGCCTGTTTAACCACCCTGTCTATATGATGATGAATTGTGTACCTGCACCCCTAGGTCCCTAAGGAGGCACGTTAACAGTGAGACAAAGTCTGTGGGATTTTGAGAAATAGTTTATAATTTCTTTGACTTCACGTGTAAAGATTTTTTTTTTACACGAGCAGCTGAATAAGATTGGCAGTTCATTCTCCGTGGAGCATTATAAATGGAGCTGAACATTTTTAAATGAAAAAGTAAAGTTATACCCTCTCGAGGCCGAAGGAAACCATCTTTCAGAGAAGCAATTCCTGCTTTAAACTGGTTCTCTGAATTTTTGAGCACATTCTGATGATTTTACGTACATTTCATGCTTTACGAACTCCACCCAAGAAATCTACAAACAACTCTCTGTCTTTTTGCATATTTAACACTTCCTTCTTCTCAGCAGCTCTTCTTTTAAGCTGATAAAAATTCTGACCAAAGTTGATTGTAATATTCGCACATTTGAACGAGATAAATCTAATTTCTTTTTGATTATTTCAATGAACTTTGCGATTTTGCAACAAATTGAATAAATTGGAATAAGTAAAACATCTTTTTTCCCGCAACTTAAGTCAGCGCAGTCAGCCATATGAGAAATGTCTTCGAGCTGAAAAAGATCACTTTCTTTTCTCTCTCCGTAGATGTTTATTCACATTTTGAATACTTGCAGGACGTTTGTCGATCGTTAAGTCATTTCCCAATACACAGAAATTGATATTTTCCCATAAACTCAAAATAGACTCTCCTCACTACCCTCGACAAATCAAAACTGCTCCAGGTGATGCAAGAAGTCACAACCTCGGCAACGCACACACCTCTACACTGACATAAAAGTACCCGCTTGCGCCACTGAAGTAACATGCTTGGCGCTGCCTCCAAATTTCTGGTTAATCATTCATGGCTGGCAAACTGCCTGTGACTGGGATTTTATGATCGTCTTCACTGGTGGTTCCGAAGTTGTTCTAGGAACTTGCTCAATTACACAGTACTAAACTGTATTGATCATTGAAATGTACATTTTCGTCCACTGTACCCGAACCCTTGATGTTTTTATTCTGTAGAAATAGCTCAGTCGCATTCCTGAACAGACTCAATAGTTCACGTCCACAGTCTCTAGGGAACCAAATTCCAAAGCTTCACCTTACTCTGACTTCTCTCACCTCAGCCTGCAGTCTGCAGGGAAGAGTTCCTGTTGTGGGAAATTAACTTCACCGTGTATCTGGTGCTGCTCCCGGTATGACCTCTGGGCACTGCACACATTTCACTTTTTGCACTTGCTCACGTTTCGCCCTGATCGTGTCATCAGGCTCAGGAAAAGAACACGGACCAATGTCCAACAAGATACATTTTATTGGTAAAAAGCAGTTCATGAGGCTTTCTGGACAGTTTAGTTTCTTTGCGAGTTTTACATCATTTAGCATTTTGAAACTGTGCACTTTGTACACAAGTGTGGTTCATTAATCTCTGTCCAGGAGAAAGGTTGGTGCCAATGCTGACTCCTGGGAACAACACCGCACACTCTCCTCTAGTCTGGAAAACAATTCCTCTCAGGAAATATTACTTCCCCGCTGTCACAAGGCTTTTGGAGCATCGTGCAAATTCTTCACAGAGATTGATTCAGCGATACTTCAACTTCATTTGAAAAATTCACATAGACGCCAGGACCAACACTACACCCGTTGTCATCAACATTTACCATTACTTTTTTTCAAGGACACATTCCAAGACAGTCATGACATCTGAATGCATAAAAATAGAACACAAAGTTAAATTGAATTTCAAGGGAAAAGTTCCGAAATAAGAAGAGACCAAAAGTGGATTTAGAATATCAGATGATTATGTGCAGCACCACAGCCAAAACTCTGTTCTGGTAAGTGAGAAATCTCCCCCTGAATCATCAATATTCACACAGCCACGTGTTCCAAGTATCCAGTTGGAAACCTGCGTGAAGAAGCGTGCAGTCTGGTAGAGCGCATATGAGAATCCTCCACTGTCTGATCTAAAGTTGCAACAGGAGCTGCCCATTGCAGATGTTAGAGGAATGGGGTAAAAACGATGAACTTGATCTTCAGTGGGGACGATTCACCATTGTCTTCATCATGATAGCAACGTTTGAGCTGCATTTAGACAGACTCATGAACAGGCAGGAAATGAAGGAATACATAACCATGGGAGAGCAATTGGGATTAGCTCAGAATGGCGGTCGGCAGAGATTTATGCTGTACCGACAGTTGTTCCCTGAGAAAACTCTCTGCCTGAAACAACACGGATAGGTACCAACATAGGTACAGGAAGAGGACTTTCAACCCGTCCCTCCTGACTCTCCATTCTATAAAGCTGATATAAAGCTTCAATGCTTTATACCACTCCATCTTCACAGCCCTCATTGGGAATCTGAAATATATAGGTCTCTAAATATATTCAAGGTGACAAATCAAACACATAGCTAGAACGTTATTTTGGACTCCTCAGTCAAGTACGCAGGTTTGTCGAATGACCAGTCGCTTCTGGTCTAATTATTCTCTGAAAACTTGCATGAGAAAGTGATGAACTTACTCTGATCAGCAGCAGGGATCCGAACGACAGGAACTCATGTTTAAGTAGTTTTCACACAACATCACTGATTCAATTGGAAACTGAAGTAAAAGTCGACACTGGTGGGATGTGAACCCATAACCTTCCAATCCCAATTCTTTCAGAGATTAATGCGCTACCTATAACGACACAAAGATGCGCGCCCTTGGCTTCTGAGTTGGATTGTTTTGCATATAAAGTTGGCCATGGCCAAGTGTGTTCACGACATTCATCAAGCATCTCTCTCTCCGTCGGTGTAATGAGGACTCTTTGAAATATTGATCAGAATCTTGTGTCGAGTGTTTGTTTAAAATACTTATCAATAATCCCATTGGATAAACCTGTGCTTGTGGTTTATCGTTCTTTATTGTTCCTGTTTCTTTTCATTCGATGCAAATTCATAGTAAGGCAAGTCGTAAGGTATGATAGGAGGGAAAATCTTGTCCCTTTTCATTACCTTAATTAAATCCACATTTCAATAAAGTTTACATTCTAATTCTTGAGTTGGACACAACTGTAATGTCGACTGTACAAGAATCTCTAAACTGACAAGAATTGGATTCCAACTGCTATTTCTGTGGATCGGGCAGATGCAACGACAAACTGCAAAACCAAGAACAA
Organism: Ginglymostoma cirratum; assembly: GCA_024137785.1. Taxonomy (NCBI): domain Eukaryota; kingdom Metazoa; phylum Chordata; class Chondrichthyes; order Orectolobiformes; family Ginglymostomatidae; genus Ginglymostoma; species Ginglymostoma cirratum. Next base: position 3,263,842 of record JAHRHZ010000134.1, read on the forward strand.
AAACAGAAGTTGCTGGAAAAGCTCAGCAGGTCTGGCAGTGCTGTTCCAAGGATTCAGTTTTGCGGCCAAAATCTGAAATTGCTAAAAACATTCAGCAGGTATGGCAGCATATGTGAAGAGTAATCGAAGTGCAGGTTTCAGGTCTGGTGACCCTTCCTCAGAACTGATCGTAGCTGGGTGATTGCCAGTTTTTATGCAGAAGGTAGGGTAAGTGGATGGGTTAAAGAGAAAGCAGTAGGTGGGGGTAGAGCCCAAAAAAGAGGTATGGAGGGAGTGAGGGATGGAAAGGGAGTGAGAAAGGTACGGGGAGAGAGGGAGCAAGAGATGGAGATGGAGGGAGTGAGGGTCGGAGAGTGAGGGACAGAGGGAATGAGGCACGGGGAGGGAGGGAATGAGGTACAGGGAAGGAGGAAGTGAGGGATGGGGAAGGAGCGAGTGAGGAATGGGGAGGTGGCGAGGAATAGGAAGGGAGCAAGGGATGGGGAGGGAGTGTGGGACGGGGAGGGAGCAAGGTAACGAGGGATGCGGAGGAAGCAATGGAGCGACAGAGTGAGGGACGGGGAGGAAGGGAGGGAGCGTTTGACTGGAAGGGAAGGTGAAATGGACTGGGAAGGAGGGAGTGAAAGACGGGGAGTGAGAGAGGGACGGGGAAGGCACGAGGGATGGGGTGTGAGTGAGGAGGCGAGGGAGTGAGGGATGGGGAGGGAGCGAGGCACAGGGAGGGAGCGAGGGAGCAAAGGACGGGAAGGGAAGGAGGAAACAAGGGACGGGGAGGGTGGGTGTGAGGGACGGGGAAGGAGGGAGGGAGTGATGGACTGGAAGGGAAGGTGAAAGGGACGGGGAAGGAGTGAGTGAAAGACAGGGAGTGAGAGAGGGACGGGGAAGGCACGAGGGATGGGGTGTGAGCGAGGGGGCGAGGGAGTTAGGGATGGGGACGGAGGGACGCACAGGGAGGGAACGAGTGAGCGAGGGATGGAGCGAGGGAGCAAAGGACGGGAAGCGAAGGAGGGAACAAGGGACGGGGAGGGAGGGAGAAAGAGACGGGGATGGAGGGAGCGAAGGGTGGAGAAGGAGGGAGCGAGGGAACGAGGTACGGGAAAGTAGGCAGCAATGGACGGAGAGGGTGTAAGGGAGAGACTGAGGAAAGGGGAGGCAGGGAGCGAGGGACTGAGATGGAACGAGGGAGGGTGCGAGGGAGGAAGCGAGGAACGGGGAGAGAGCAAGGGACTGAGAGGGAACAAGGGAGGGAGGGAGCGGGCTGGGACCGAGGTAGAGGGAGCGAGGAAAGGGAGCAAGTGAGGGAATGGGAATGAGCAAGGGATGGGGAGGATTGAGGAAGTGAGGGACGGGGAGGAAGCGATGGAGCAATTAAGTGAGGGATAGGGAAGGAGAGAGGGATGAGTAGCGAGGGTGAGGGAGTGAGGGGGTGACAGGGAGTGAACGAGGGAGAGGGAACGAGGGAGCGACAGGGAGGGTCAGGGGAATGGGGAGGGAGCGAGGGATTAGTAGGGAGTGAGAGACAGAGCCAAGGACAGGGAGGGAGGTAGGCTCGGGGAGTGAGGGACAGGGAGGGAGTGATGGACAGGGAGGGAGGGACAGGAAGGGATCGAGGGACGGGTGGGAGGGACGGAGAGGGAGCGAGGAATGGTTGGGAGCAAGGGAGCGAGGGATTGGGAGGGAACGATGGAACGAGGGAATGAGGGACGGGGGAGCGAGGGACAGATTGAGTGAGTGAGGGACTGGGAAGGAGGGTGCAAGGGACAGGGTGGGAGCGATCGAGAGACGGCGAGGGAGCGAGGGATTGGGAGGGAGCACGTGAGCGATCGAGGGATGGGGAGGGAGTGAGAGATGGGGTGGGAATGAGGGAGTGAGGGAGAGAGGGAGTGAGTGAACGAGGGACAGAGTGAGGGAGTGAGACATGGAGCAAGGGAGCGAGGGACGGAGCAAGGGATGGAGCGAGGGATCGAGGGACAGGGAGTGAGCGAGGGAGTTAGGGATGTCAAGGGGGCGAGGGACGGAGCAAGGGAGCGAGGAATGGTGAGGGAGGGAGGCAGCGAGGAACATTTAGGGAGTGGGAGAGAGGGAACGAGGGACGGAGAGGGAGAGAGGAGGTAATGAGAGAGATGGACAGAGGGTGCAAAGGACGGAGATGGAGTGAGGGACAGGGAGGGAGTGAGGGAGGGCGATGGAGCGAGGAATGGGGAGGCATCGAGGGAGTGAGGGAGGGAGAGTGTGCGAAGAAGTGAGTGAGCTAGGGATGGAGTGAGAGAGCAAAGAACAGAGCAAGAGGGCGAGGAATGGGTAGTGAGGGAGGGATGGAGTGAGGGACAGGGAGTGAACAAGGGGCAGGGAGGGAGAGAATGAGGGACATAGAGGGAGAGAGAGAGGGAGTGGGGAAAAGGCAAGCAGCAAGGGAGGGCATGACCATAGCAAGGGACGGGAGCGATGGAGAGAGGGAAAGGAGCAAGGGATGTGGAGGGAGTAAGGGAAAGGGGATGGAGCGAGGGACGGAGAGGGAGCAAGGGACAGGGAGGGAGTGAGGGATATAGAGGAAGAGGGAGGGGACCAGGGAAAGATAGGGAGGAGCGAGGAATATGGAGGTGTACAGGGAGGGAGAGAGAGAGGGAGGGTCCGAGGGACGGGGAGAGGGAGGGATAGAGAGGAGGGCAGGGAGGGTCAGGGAGATTTTGAGATACAGGTGGGTAGACAGGGTTGGACGGACAGGGAGGGAGTGAGGGACATAGTGGGAGCGAGGGACGGGGAGGGGGGCGATGGACTGCATGGGAGCGATGGAGGGCGAGGGTGAGAGGGATGGTGAGGGAGCGAGGGGTGGGGACGGACTGGGTGGGAGCAATGGACAGGGAAGAAGCAACGGGGAGGGAGCAATGGAGTGAGCGACAGGGAGGGAGGGGGCGAGCGACAAGGAGGGTGGGAGGGAGAGATAGGGACCAACAGGGAGTGAGAGAGAGAGCGACCAGTGCAGGGGCTGGGGTACAGGGGGACGGGGCCAAGGGAGCTAGATAAAGGCTGAGGGCCAGGGGGATGGGGGACAGGGAGCCGGGGGTTACAGAGATAAGTGAGGGACTTGAAGGGAGCGAGGAGGATGAGGAAGGGGGGGCAGAGAAAGAGTGAGTGAAAGTGGGTCAGTGATAGAGAGGTAGAGACAAGGAAAGAGAAGCAGAGTGAGAGCGAGGGGGGAGGAGAGACAGAGCGACAAAGGGTACAGAGGGGGAGGGGAGAGAGATAGAAAGGGGGAGGGGGACGGAGAGAGGGAAAGACTGTGATAGTGGATTACGTAGAGGTGGGGTCAGAGGGAAAAATACAGAGTGGGAGATAGGATTCACACATACAGAGAGTGAGAGAAGCGGGTGCGGACATTCGAGGAGGAGGGAGAGAGAGACAGGACACAGGGAGAGAGGGAGGGAGTGGTTTGGAGAGGGTGAGTGGAAGGAGAGAAGGAAGGGAATGGACAGTGGGATGGGGAGCAGGGGGGTAGGGAGAAATATGGGTCAGAGAGGAAGAGATCGAGTGAGGAGGGACAGGAGAGAGAGAGACAGAGACAGAGATAGTCCAGAGGTGAAAGCAAGGGCAGAGTGACTTAACCACAACTCCTGAGCGTCGTCCTGAAATCCTCCCATTCCCTTGGGGCCGAGTCTGTCTCTCCCAGTTCAGCTTCTTCAACACAAAGACAAACAACAATATAGTTTGCTGTGCTGCTTGGCATTTTTTAATGAACATTAATTACATATTGAAGTTATGGATGCAGTCAGTGGAATGGTGGCTTTTCTCCTTGGCCTGTGAGTTAAGAGAAACATTGACATGTTTCTCTGTAACTTCCTGTGGGATAAGATTGCATAAACTGGCACTACCCTCAGTCTGTTACCATAGCGACAGGCTGCATCATTGCTGAAACATTGAACTGAAATGAGAAAATGCTGGATGGACTGATGAATGAGTGAATTTGATTGATTGATGAATTCGGGTAAAGGGATGTTTCAGCACGTTCTTCAGCTGCTGCCTGAACTTAGTCTGGGTCACAGCATAAATTGCGGTGTTTGTGCAGCAACTGAGGAGCTGCAGCATAAAGCCCAATTCCCGCACAAAGGGATGTAAATACATAGAGTCATACCCCAGATTAAACATCCGGTACCATATAGTATACACCATTAACATTGACCATAACAGGATGAAATTGGCCGAGATCACAAACAGTAAAATGATCGATTTTTTTCGATTTCTCATTTCTGTGTCACACTGACCGTCCCCATTGGTGTGAGCCCGGAGTCTCCTGCGGGCTCTGCTGGTCACGAAAATGTGTCTGACGGTGAAAAGATTGAGCAGCAGAATCAGGAGAAATGGGAGAGTCGGGGTTAGAATTTGATGGAGGAACTCGATTGTGACCCAGACACGAGAGGAATAAACACCGACCGTTGCATAACAAAACCAGGGGTCGTTCTGCAGCAAATAGCGAGCTCTGAGCATAAAATACCAGAAAATGTTCTTTAAACAGCTCAGCACAGTCACTGTTCCCAGAACCACAGCCGCCGTTTTCTCTCTGCAATATTTACTTTTCAGCTTCTGGCAACAAATGGCCACAAACCGATCAAAGGTGAAAGTGACGGTGAACCAGACAGAACAGTCAGTGGCTGCATAAAGCAGGACGGCGTGGATATTACAGAGGGGGACGTACCACAGGAAATAAAACTGTTTGTCATAAACAATGGGAATGTGTCTCCATATCAGGTCGAGGATAATGACCAGTAGATCCGCCAGTGCCATGGCCCCCAGGTAACGTCGGACACATAGAGACAATCCACAATCCTTATAAAGCAGGACAGAGATCGTCACTACGTTAACTGTGAGGAAGGAAAAAAAATAAATTGTACATCAGCCTGGAGACAAAGTTATCAGTTTGATTGAGGACCCAGTGACATTTTCAAATGTATCACTTGTTGAATATATCACTATATGATTTATTTGAAAAAAATGAAGCTGAAATAACAATTAGTAATGTCTCAATTTTTTTAAACAAAAAAGTAACATAAAATACAAAACAAAACTCTCCTTCCTGAAAGACATAAACGCACATCCATAAGAACAGATGGTTTCTAGAACATCCTCACACACTCGATCACTCTAGAGCAGGCACAGGTCACTTCTTTATAGCTCCTGATAGAGAGGGTGAAGACATTGCCGTCCTGAAGGATTCTCTCCCAGTTTCCTGAGAACAAACGGAGTTTGAAAATTTCTGTCTTTTCGTCTAAATTGTGATCAATTTTCGTTTGTGAAGAAACATGAACACTTGGAAAATGTATTCACCCCTTTAACTGCATGAGGGGGCTTTGAAACAGTGTCTCCTTCTCCCTGGAATGGGATATTTTCCCTCGGGATCTAATCTTTTGTTCAATTAAATGACATCCAACCGTTCACAGCTAATGTTGATTACAGAATGTTCCAGAGAATGTCGGTTACAGAATGTGATGGAGTCAAAAAGATTCACATCACAAAGGCCCTTCTGTCCAGCAGTTTTGGTGAGACCCACTCAGCCTCGCAGTGGAAATCGCTCCCCAAACTCAACACAGCTGGCAAACACCAATTAAAGGCATTTCCAGATCAGCTGAAGTGGTAAGTTATCTCACATTCTCAATTCACCTCATAGAACCAGCCGAGACACCACAAACCAAGATGAAGTATCTGGTCAGTATGGAGCACTTGCAGAACAGTCTATTGTACTGCTCAATACGATCTGGCAATCTGTCCAGAGTGGGACACAGTGCAGGCCTTACCAGTCAACTGGATATCAGTCCAGCACGGCGAGCTGTGCAGACGACACAAATGCATTGATCGACAAATCCGGAACAGATATCTCTCCAGCGTGGGTGGCTGTGACGGGAACACCACTGAACTGATCCGTAAACCCGGAGCAGTTACCCGTCCAGCGTGTAGACCGGTACAGATCACCCCAGTGCAGTGCTTGGTAAAGCTGTGTTAAATCGTTGCCCAGCGTGGGGAAACTTGCAACCCATGCTGGAAGTGACAGGATGTGGGGCTCCCATTCATTTACAGATCCATATCTCCAATGTGCCATGACAAGGGGTACCATGGGTGTAAAAATCACTGCCAGAGCGAGATGGTGGGGAATCAGTTTAATTTCGAACAAATGGGAGGGGTTGTATATATAGACAGAGAGGGAGAGATTGAGTGACGGTGTCACGGAAGGATGTGTTCACATGCTTTGGAATACTGACATGTGGACACTTTGATAACATCTTGCAACATGTGTCAGTTTTTCAGGAATGATGCGTGATTAGAATATTGCTGTGAGTTCAGATGATGGACAGTGAGCAAATACTGATATACCCTCACAGAGTGAGTCAAATAATGAAACACTGTCAACGGAACGACAGAAATCCTGACACACACTAGAGGGAGGGAGTGAAATATTGACAAACCACAGAGCAAGAGAAATCCTGACATGCTCCCCTTATCTGTGTAAGGGTGCATTTGTGTGTGTACCTGTTTGTCTCTGTGGTGTTTGAAGTGATGGTGGTCTCCACACGCCACTGCACAGGCAGTGGCAGAGGATGAGAACCATCAGGGACTTATTCAGAGATGGCCTGGGCGGGCAGGGGATCACAACACCATCCAAACTAATTTCTTATTTATGTACTTATCTAAATGTCTTTTGAAAGTTGTAACTGCATCCACTCCCAGCACTTTCTCTGGAAGTTCATTCCACACAGAACGACTCTCTGTGGAAAATAATTGCCCCCCATGTCTTTTTGCAATCTTTACTCGTTTAAACATGAAATGCTCTCCTAGTCGTGAACTCCTTCGCCATAGGGAAAAACATCTGTCATTCAACTTACCTGACCAATCATTATTTTATAAACCTCTATAAAGTCGCTCCTCAATTTCCAACTCTCCAGTGAAAGAGTCCCAGCCTATCCAGCGTCTCCTTATAACTCAAGCTATCCATTCCCAGCAACATCTTAAGTAATATCTTCTGAAGCTTCTCGTGCTTTATATTGTCCTTCCTACACCAGTGCGACCAGAACTGGTTACAGTACTCCAGAAGAAGCTTCACCAAGGTCCTGTGCGATCTCAACATGACGCATGGACTCATAAACTCAAACGTATGAGCAATGAGGGCAGCGTACTAATTGCTTTCTTAACCACCCTGTCTGTATGTGTCTTTGGTCTCTTCATACTACCAAAGGTCCGACTTTAATTGTCTAAGTCCTGCTCTCATTTCTTTTATCAGAATGCAACACCTTTCAGTTATCCAAATTAAACACCATCTGCCACATCACAGTCCAGTGTGAGTGATATTGCCACCCACCACACTATCACTTAATGTTTTGATTGACCGTCCTCTCTCCAGAATGCCTAAAAACTCCGGCCTTGATTTTTCCAAAGATCTTGAGCTTGGTTTGCCTTGTGCGGGTGGGAAGAGGAGAGAATTGGATTGTTGACCAGCCAGTGGCAAGGAGACGCTGGAATATAATTTGTTGCCTTCTAAGATTTAATGGTTTTACGAAGAAGGCTGTCCTAGATTAGACCTGAGAAATAGTGATCTGCAATGCTGTCTTTTGGGGCTGGAAAATATGCTCTTTCTTTGTCGCTGGTCTTCAGTCATAATATCTATTCGAGATTCTTCATAGCGCACAATATGTCTGCAGGAGTTCTTTGTCTAACATTGCAGTCTGGAGATAAAAGCCATTAACCTGGAAATCATAGCCAAATAATTAAAGATGTTACTAATTTATTTCGATGGCAGAGCATATGCACTCAACATCTTATGGTTGAGGCAAATACCTTGCATTTGTTTAACAATAAAAAAAGTTCCCTGTGTAATTCAGTAAAATTAACCAGAATTTAAGAAATCCAAACTTAGCTGAAAGCTAACACTTAAAATGTGATTCAAAATCTGGGCATGACTTAGGTCTTGTGTAGTGGGTAGCGCCCATGCCTCTGAGGCAGAGCACTGGATTTGATTCCAATCCCCGAAACTGTTAAAATGTCCGCAGCGCTGGAGCAGAAATTATGGATTCAAGTCCTGCCTTTCACAGAGGTGCGTCACAGCATGTCAGAACAGGTTAATGAGCAAACATACAGGAGAAAAATGCTGCAGGTTCAGGGGCTATTGCAGTGTGGTGGTAGTGTCCATACCTCTGGGACCAAAGGTCAAGATTCAAATCCCACAGAGGTGTTTCCTAATACGCCTGAAAAAGTTGATTAAAATTATTTTAGAACTGTGACTTGATCGAGAAGGAAGGGGTATCAGTTTTGAATTTCAGAATATAAGCCCGGGACGACACAAAAACATAACCTTGCGTGTTGATTGGAATAAAATTTGCACGTCATAGATGATTGCAAAATCATGAAGTGCATGAATAGAGTGAATAGTCAAGGTCGTTTTCCCAGGATATGGGAGTCCAAAATTAGAAAACATGAGGTTAAGGTGAGAGAGGAATGCTATGAAAAGTACATAGAGGAATCCTTTTCACACAGAAGATGATGCATGTATAGAACAAAGTATCAGAGAAAGTTGTTGAGGCTGGTAAAACAACATTTAAAAGGCATTTGGATGGATATTTGATTCAGAAGAGATGAGAGGGGCGTGGGTGAAATGCTGGCAAATGGGACTAGATTAATTTAGGATATCTGGTCGGCATGGAAAAGGTGTAATTAAGGGTTTGTTTCCGTGTTGTACATCTTTATGATTCATTCATTCAATTGCTCCAGATCTCTTTGTAATCGTAGATAACCTTCTTCCATGACCACTGTGAAACCAATCTTGGTGTCATATGCAAACTTGCTATAATTTTCACTGAAATCATTTACGTAAATGACAAACATATTTAGATCCAGCACCGATCCCTGTGGATCACGGCTGATCATAAGCTTCCAGTCTGAGAAACAACTCTCCACGACAACCCTGTCTCCTGCCATTAAACAGAAATACACAGAAACACACACACGCATGCATATCGGGGCACAGACACAGTTGTGTCATTGAGACAGAGATAGATAAGCTTTGATTAATAAGGGGATCAACGGTTACATTAAGAAAGCAGCAGAATTGTGCTGAGAAACATGTCAGTCATGATCGAACAGCAGAACAGACTGGTCCAATTTCTTATGCTCAATGGTCTTGAGGTATCAGGGATATTTTCCCAAGAGAGCAGTAAAGGCTGAGATTGATAAATCCTTCACTGAACAAATTCAATTGGAATGTGGGATAGGTTTGAGGGGCTGAATGGTCAAATCTGCACCTATTTGTTGTGCCCTTTAAACAGGAGGTGACCTGCTGTGAGATTAACACACTTTAAGGGGTGTCCCAATTAAGATTGAGATAAAGAGATTTCTTTCTCTGTAATATTGTGCTGTCTGTAGTGTTCCCATCCCCACGGAACAGTGAAGACTAGGTTATCGAATATATTCAAAGATGAACTCAACTGACCTTTGATGGACAGGAGAGGCATTACTTATTGGGAATAAACAGGAAAGGAGATTTCAGGTACACACAGATTAGCCATGATCTTTCTGTGAGCAGCAGGCTCGAGGGACCGAATGGCCAACTGCAGTTCTTATCTGATGTGTTGTTCTCTCACTCTGCCCCTCGAGGCTGTTAATAAAATAATGTAAGACCTTATCCACGCACAACCCTCTGTATGAAACGGTTACCCTTATGTCGCTTTTAAATTTTTCCCTTCTCACCTTATAACTATGCCCATTAATCACCCTGTGGAAAAGACCTTGACTCTTTATGCTGTTTTACCGTGATTTTTTAAACCTCTATAAGGTCATTCCTCAATGAAAATTGTCTATTTTATTGCGTAGCGACTGCTGCAATTTTTCCACATAGCACCCATAGCCAAAAATGAAATTAATCATTAAGATTATCTGAAAAGGTGGTGTTGATAAAGGGACAAATGTTAACCAGGCGAAGAGGAAACCTCCCCTCCTCCTCAATGCATGCTCGGCGAAAATTGAGCACAAAATTGAGAGGATAGACGAGATTTATTGCTGCATTTGAAAGACAGCATTTTTGACTATGCAGCGTTCCATTCAAGTGTTAGTCTATATTTTGTGATCATCCTTTAAACTCTCAAGGATCAGTACAACCTCTCCCTGATGATCTGACAACAAATGGCACTAACAGTGCACTGCTGAACTCAGAAACACCTCGACAACCAGCGACACACCACAGGAGGAGGCCATGCCAACTTTCTAGGCTCCTGAACAGGAACAGGCGAGCCCTGGTTAGCTAAAAGGAAGTACAGAATAGAAATAACTATTTATTTTCAGGTTGGAAAGCTGTATTTAGTGCAATACCTCAGGAATCAGTGTGAGGTCATCAACAATTTACAATCTATATTAACGATTTGGATGAAGGTCTGTATGGTTTGAAGTTCAATTTGCTGGTACACCAGGATAGTCATCCAATAAGATGTGAAGTAGAGACTGAGCATCTACAACGGGGTATAGACAAGGGGATGTTAGTGAACAAAACTTCGGGAAAGAAAATAAAACAGTACAATGTGGTTTATGGGAAGTTTTTGTTCTGTGGAAAGGATAAAACAACAGTTAATTATATGACTAGCGAGAAAATACAGTGCTCGGTGCTGCAGAGAGATTTGCCTGTTCAGGTACATGAATCATGTAAAGTTAGACTGAAGATGCAGCAAGTGATTTGGAAAGGAAATGTAATGGTATTGTTTCTTGCAAGAGTGTCAAGTATGATCTTAAGGATGCCTCTGCACAGGGCTTTGCTGAGACCACATCTGCTACACTGTGTGTAGTTATAGTGCCCTAAAATAAAAAGAAAACACAACTGCCGTAGAAACTTTTCAAAGATGTTTCTCTTTACTCAGTCCTGGGATGAAGGCATTATTTGATGGAGGATAAACAGTCTAGGCCTGAGAATGAGAGATGTTCTTATTGACCATATAAGAACTCCAGTAGAGTGTAGCTGGTGAATATCTGATGGATATTTCCTCTTGTATGGGAGAATAAAACTAGGGAAGTAATTTTTTTAAAAAATACGATCGCTTCTGAGGAAGGGTGACTGGACCCAAAACATTAACTCTGATTTTAGTTGATAGATGCTGCTCGACCTGCTGAACTTTTGCAGAAATTTCTGCATTTCTTTAAGAATAAGATGCGTTCATTTTAACACAGATATTGTGAGACATTAAATATATATTTTTTACAATTATGCAGTCATATGTGAACATATCTTTAAATCAAGTGGGGCATTTGTTGCTAAGGAAATGGCTCTGATGCAGTAATGATGCACCTGCATGAATCAGAGAATGTGATGCAAACATACAGTTCCGACATTGTTTAAGGAGATCTGACATGGTCCAATCTGGGTGTCGGATAACAATATTGTGTGACTCAACTCAGAGAGGGAAAAAACATGTAACCTACCTGAAAAGCAGTAGCCTATTGCTCATTCTCTCTTTCCTTGTCCCTCATCATAACAATGTATGTGAGCTGAACACCCGTCTTTACCACTTGTGGGTGATTTCAGACGAAGATTCATTGGAATCTCCCATTGCCTGAATCAAAGGGAATTCAGCCAAATCTAGCTGTTCCAGGAAGTCATCCCATTGCCAGCAACTTGTGTGAGCAGAATAACATCAGAATCAAAATAACATTTTGGAAGCTAAGGCAGGGCAAGACTTATACACTTAAGAGAAGGGTCCTGGGGAGTTTGGCCGAACAAAGAGCATACTTCTTGAAAGTGGAGTCATAGGTAGACAGGATAGTGAAGAGCACGTTTGGCATGCTTGCCTTAATCATTCAGAGCATTGAGTATGGTAGTTGGTAAGGTACATTGCACCTGTAAAGGAAGTTGGTGAAGCCACTTAAAGAATACTGTATACAATTTGGTTGGCTCTGCTAAAGGAAGGACGTTGTTAAAATTGAGAGGGTGCAGAAAATATTCACAAGGATGTTCCGGGACTGGAGTGCTTGAGCTATAAGGAGAGGCTGAATAAGTTGAGGCTTTTTCCCCTGGAGTGTCGGAGGCTGTTGGGTGACATTTTAGATGTTTAAAAAATCATGAGGAGCATGGATAGTCTGAAGAGCCAAGGTCAGTTTCCCAGGAAAGGGGAGTCCAAAAGTAAACGACACAGGTTGAAGGTGAGAGGGGAAAGATTTAGAAATGATCTTAGGGGAAACCTTTTCACGCGGAGTCTGATGAGTCGATGAAAAGTGCTGTCAGACAAAGTGGTGAAAGTGGGTACAATTACACATTTAAAACGTATCTGGATGGTACATTAATAGGAACGGTTGCGAGGGATATGGGCCAAAAGTTGGCAAATGGGACTATATCAGATTAGGATATCTGCTCGCTGTGCACAAGTTGAACTAAATGGTTTATTTCTGTGCTGTATGACTTTTTTGTTTCTGTAAGAAGATGAGAAATTCTAAAAGGGCCTTTGGAGTGGAAATTTTCATTCCCAGAGGCCGATGTTGCCTCTCTGTTTACATTTATTCAAAGCTGATTAGTGAACTATTTGGAAGTCGAGTGAGCCACAGATGACAGGATCCAGTCAGGAAAGTGTGGCTGAGACCACAACCAGATCAGCCACGATCGTACAGCCTGGTGGAGAAGGCTGAAATTGTCTAATGACCCACTCGTGCTCCTCAGTCCTATGTCCATACGTTCCATTCAGCCCCTCAAACCTTCCAGAAAGGAGCATTTGGAGGTGACTGACTACGATCACCAGGTGCACAGAACATAGGAGACAGTTCAGCCCCTCAAGAATGTAACAAATGGTTTGGGTTGATTTGGAAAATGTCATTGGAAAAGTTGGGTATGAAAGAGGCACATCGCCTCTGTTTACAGAGAATCACCTTTCTGCAACATGTGCTTTCATTTGTTGGTCATGCTGTAGACCCTGAGTAAATGTGAGTACAGTTGTCATACCTCACCTGGAGGTGGGTCATAAAATCATCTAGTCTCCATGATTGCAACATTCAACTGCAGACCTCCAGCGGAAATAACAGCAATTAACTTTCCAGTAACAGAATATGAGAAGATTAGAATAAGGAGCAGGTCGTTTCCCATTCACCACAACACCCCACACCTGCCCCTACCAAACACACACACGCACACTCTACCCGCCAAAGCCTGCTTTGACCATCAATAAATAATGGCTGAGCTCAGGTAAGAGGGAGTGACTGTTATAAGAAGGCAGTATTTAACTGAGGATGGTATCAATGACCCTGAACAAATTTGAACTTAATGGGATTCAGTTATAAACTCCCCACTAGTTGGAGTCATTCACAGCACAAAGAAAGGTTTCGTGGTGGGTGGACGTCAATCCTGTCAGTCCTGCGATACCTCTTCAGGAGATCCTCAGAGTAGCTTCCTCAGCACAGACATCTTCTGTTGCTTCGTCAATGTCTTTCCCCAGAATAAGAACAGAAGTGGGGATGGTCGCTGAAGATTACACAATGTTCAGAGCAATTTATTATCCCTCAGGTATTGAAGCAGTCTGTGTCCATGTGCAGCAAGACCTGGGCAGCATCCAAGCTTGTGTTCTTAAAGTCTTTCTAATATTCATGTAACAGCACTGCCAGACACTGCACATTTCCACAGTACAAGGAGGAGTTCATTCAGTAACTCAAGCTCTCTTCACATGAATTTGAGGAATCTATTCAGCCCATTAAAATCCTGGGCAAAAAGATGGATAGCCCCTTCAGTCCCTCCAGCCTATTACACAGGAAGAAGAGGAGTAAGTTTTAGTGACCAGACCAGAAACCTTCAATTTTTTTTAGGAAGGTAGCCTAGACCCTAACAATTTCTTATTTTAAAGGCAAATGTGTCATGCTTCATTCCAGATGCAATGCGACCAGTCAAACTACTTGATGTTAAGCAAAATACAATTTATTCAAACACTGTAGTTAAAATACAACCAAAGAATGAAGAGTTCAGAATAACTTAGCTTTATTGGAAAATGTAACTGAAAAATAGTTGCAGTAACTAATGCTAATTACCTGTTCCAGTATAGTAACACCCCATAAACACATCCCTTGGCAAAATGGAAAGTTCAGACAAAGATTCTTGTGTGCAGTTCTCCAATCCAGGAGGGAAAAACAAACCCAGTGAAAATTCAGAGCAAGAAGCAGCCAGGAGACATTCAATGAATTGTCCAACTTTGTTGAGAACCCAATAGCTTCTGATGTCAATGTAAAACCAAAACCCAGAAACCCTAATCTGTGAGACCTGGTCACACTCATTCAGGCTGCATTAAAACAAAAACCAAGTCCTGCCAAGCTATTTCCTCGAGTAGTCTCAGCTGGACAGCTTTCACCTCGTTCAATCTCTCTCTTAAAAGAAACCATGACAAAAAGATCTCTTAATGTTACGGCATTGTCACACTAGTTAGCATATCAAACTGTTAAACAGCAACCAGGGGTAACCCAATCAGGCCCATGGCCTTGTCCAATCGGACAAGTAAGAAGCCATTCATCCCCTTGAGATACTTACACAAGAACAGGATGAAGCCATTCAGCCCCTTGAGGCACTTGTACAGGGACAGAATGAGGTAATTGATGCTCCGACTGCACAGATAGGCTGCTCCACATTGTCCCTCGTGCCTCTATTGCTTGTGGAACACATGTGGTACTTTAACATGGTTTCCCAGCAGTGAGGAAGGATGGCAAATGTTTTGTGGAAAGTCTAAAGGAGGCATCTTCCATCTCTGAGACAATGGATTGGTGTCCCCTATGGAGGTCAGAAGCTGGTGGAAATGGCTATTTTCAGAAGGATGTTTTCCTAGGTGGAGGTAGCTATTACGAGGGTATAGTTTTAAAGTGAGTGGAGGTAGATATAGGGGAGACTTCAAAGGTAGGTTCTTTACTCAGAGTGTTGTCGGTGTGTGGAATGCATTGCCGGAGAAGGTAGTGGAGCCGGCCTCATTAGGGGCATTTAAGTGGCTATTAGATAAGCATATGGATGATAGCATATGGTAGGGGTGTAGGTTAGATAGACCTAAGGGTAAAAGTTCAGCACAACATCGTGGGCCGAAGGGCCTGTACTGGGCTGTAGCGTTCTATGTTCTGTGAAGGCATTGGAGCTGCTGCGGGGATTGTGAACAACATGATGTTCACTGTCGGGTCCCCATTAATGTGGGGAGAGTTCATTCAGAGCCTGTACCTCTCTCTCAACCACCGTGGGGCTCCGCAGAGGCATATAAACTATGAGGAATGCCATATCCTGGGTAACGTGTGGAATTTCTCACCCGATAAATGTCTTTTTTGGACATAAGTGAGCGCCACCAATTCTCAAGTTTTAATGAAATCATATCGTATTCTTTCATAGTACTACAGATTAAATTCTCATTTTCTTCACTCTCTCCTCATGGTACCGTCATCTCGGAGATTAGACAGTTGATACACATTGGTAGTGCGTCCTTGGCAAGGAGATTATTATTTACAAAGGAGATTAGATCTGTATATAGTGCCCCAAATGCTGTCCCATCAAGGCCCTACAATTGCAGGAAGTTTGCTTTACTTATGTACTTGAATCATCTTACAATGAAGAACAACATACCATTTACTGCCCTCATTGCTGATACCCCTATATGTATTATTATTGTTGACTCATGATCAAGGACATGCAGGTCCGTTTGGACAACAACACCTTCCATCTTTGCATTATTTAATCAATACAAAATGAGCTGTAAGCTATTGCTGGTCACATCCAAATCGTTTGTATGCCTTGCAAATCGCTGTGAAACAAATGGTACATGCAATACCCCATGAGCAATGGCCTTCAGTCTGGGAAAAAAGTGCTACTCTCTGCATTCTCACAACGAAACAATTCTCAATTCATGTAGCATATTCTCCATTAACACTGGGCTTAGACTTTTTTCATTCACCCGTGTGCTACAATGTCAAAAGTATTCTGTAAATTCAAATTCACCATTCTCACTGGTTCTCATTTGTGGATGCCTCAACTGTTATATACATATTACTCAGTCATACATATGCTGTAGAAAGTACCACAACACACAGGAATTGCTGAAACAAATGGGGAAGTACATCTAATTCTGTCGATAATGTAATTTTCTCTATTTTTGCATCTCCTCATCCGTATTGTATCTCGTTCTCTCTCTCTCTACTATATATTGATTACATATATCCAGTTTGCAAATCCTTCAATTGTTCTCCATGTCTCATCTCCCAAACCTACCCCTTTCAGTTTAAAACTATTGATCACTTTTGTATGTGACATGATTTTCATTGAGTAATGTAACTACAAAGACATGAGGCAGGAACTTGCCAGAGTTAGTTGGAAAGGAAGCTTAGCATGGAACACGGTGATGCAGCAACGGCAGGAGTATCTGGGAATATTTGGATGCACATCTAAGATTTGTGAATGCCTCATTTAACACAAACTCCACAGGTTCATCAAAAATGATTCCCTTTCCTGAACCTAAGTTGACTCCAACAAGTCATATCATGATTTCCCAACTGTCTAGTTTTCACATTCCTTGTAAAAGATTACAACATTTTCCTTATAACTGACATCGAGTTGTTCAATATATAGCTTCTTCTTTGTTTTCCCTCCCACACCTGTTTTCAGGGTTTCAACAGCTACTTTCCAGTCTTCAGGAACCAGAATTTCCATAATCTAAAGCATTTGGAAGGGTAATTAATAATTCTACCTTTTAATTACAACTTTTACGAGACTTTTGGTTAAGTACATGAATAGGAAACATTTGGAGGTACATGTACCAAACTCAGACAGGTGGGACTAGTTTTGTTTGGGGTTATGTTTGACATGGACTGGTTGGGCTGAAGGGCTGTACGACTCTGTAACTCTTTCACTAGCTCTGTTGCCACCTCCTGAATACTCTGGGATAGAGGAGCAGGAACATACTAAACTTCAATTCAATGAGTCTTTTTGAGTAATTCTAATTATTACTTCGAATCTCCCATAGTTTTACACTTTCATCAGTCACTCTGTTCCATAGTACTTCTGGAAGATTTTCTGTATCTTCCTCTGTAGAGACAGAAGCAATTCATTCCGCCCAGCAGCGGGTTCGTGGGGTTTAGGAGAAGAGAGATGGTCTCTCTTAGCGAGTGAATACATTGGAGCACTGCACTTAGGAGATGATGGACGTGGCACCCACTCCTGTTCCTCAGTCCTATGGCCCTACATTCCATTCTACCCTCTCAAATCTGCTGCACAGAAGCATTTGGAGAACACTTTCTCCTGGTACCCAGTGAATCAAAACAGAGGAGACGGTTCAGCCTCTGAAGACTGTCATCCATGGGTTGATGTGAGATGGAAAATATTCTTGGGAAAAAAAAGAGTTGGTACTGGCCTGACACAGACCTCCTCACTTCTCTTTACGCAAGTTTCTCCTGTCTCTATTTGTTGGTTCTGTTGTAGATCCAGATTCACTGTGAATACAGCAGCAGCCTCACCTCACCCCCCACCATACTGCACCCAGAGATTGCTCACAAAATCCTCTAGTCTCCCTGACTGAAACGTTCCTGAACAGAAATTCCAGGGAAATAACATCTGCTAACTTTCCAATAACCAAGTATGAGAACAATAGAAACACGAGTCGGTTATTCAGCCCCTCAGACCTACCCCTTCCCTTCAATAAGATCAGGGCTGATCTGCTCTCGGCCTTATCTCAGCTGTCATGCCTATTTGTTTGTAGCCCTCAACTCTCTGATATGTCAAAATCCATCAACAACCCCTCCCCTACCTCCAAACATTTCAGTGATTTAGCTCCCCCGAAGCTTTGGAGCAGAGAGGCCCCAAACGTCACTACCCTATGTGAGATAGAAACATTCCCCACACGTACGCTGTGACCTATTGGCATGCACAGAAGTTATGAACACAAAGTAACAGTGATTGGCACTGATGGCGACACAGGATTTGATTGAGAATGGTGTCACAGAACCCGAAAAAAATGGAACTTAATGGGAATGCGTTTTAAACTCCCCAGTGGGTGGAGTCAACCGGGGCACAAAGGAAGATGTTTGTGACTGGTGGACATCAATCCTCTCAGTCCCGGGATATCTCTGTAGGAGATCCCCAGTGTAGCTTCCACGGCGTAAGCATCTTCAGCTGCTTCGTCAAAGTCTTTTCGCCCATCAGAAGATCAGAAGTGGGAATGATCACAGAATATTTAGAACAAATTGTCATCCCTCAGTTTCTGAAGCAATCTGTGTACACGTGGAGCAAGACCTGGATAACATTCAAGTTTATGTTGTTGAAGTGTTGGTAATATTCATGTAACAGTATTGCTGTACACATAAGACCACAAGACCATAAGACATAGGAGTGGAAGTAAGGCCATTAGGCCCATTGAGTCCACTCCGCCATTTAATCATGGCTGATGGGCATTTCAACTCCACTTACCCGCGCTCTCCCCGTACCCCTTGATTCCTTGCGCGATCAAGAATTTATCAATCTCTGACTTGAAGACATTTAACGTCCCGGCCTCCACTCGCTCCTTGGCAATGAATTCCACAGGCCCATCACTCTCTAGCTGAAGAAATGTCTCCTCATTTCCTCTCTAAATTGACTCCCTCTAATTCTAAGGCTGTGCCCATGGGTCCTAGTCACCCCACCTAACGGAAGCAACTTCCCAGCGTACACCCTTTCGAAGCCATGCATTATCTTGTAAGTTTTTATTAGATCTCCCCTCAACCTTCTAAACTCTAATAAATACAATCCCAGGATTTTCAGCGTTCATCGTATGTTAGGCCTACCATTCCAGGGATCATCCGTGTGAATCTCTGCTGGACATGCTTCAGTGCCAGTATGTCCTTCGTGAGGTGTGGGGCCCAAAATTGGACAAAGTATTCCAAATGAGGCCTAACTGGAGCTTTACAAAGTCTCAGAAGCACATCGTTGCTTTTATATTCCAACCGTCTTGAGATAAATGACAACATTACATTCGCTTTCTTAATCACGGACTCAACCTGCAAGTTAACCTTTAGAGAATCCTGGACTAGCACTCCCAGATCCCTTTGTACTTCGGCTTTATGAATTTTCTCACCGTTCAGAAAATAGTCCATGCCCGTATTCCTTTTTTCCAAAGTGCAAGACCTCGCATTTGCTCACGTTGAATTTCATCAGCCATTTCCTGGACCACTCTCCTAAACTGTCTAAATCATTCTGCAGCCTCCCCACCTCCTCCGTACTACCTGCCTGTCCTCCTAACTTCGTATCATCGGCACACTTCGCCGGAATGACCCCAGTCCCTTCACCCAGATCATTAATATGTAAAGTGAACAGCTGCGGCCCCAACACTGAACCCTACGGGACACCACTTGTCACCGGTTGCCTTTCTGAAAAAGAACCTTTTATCACAACTCTCTGCCTTCTGTCAGACCGGCAATCCTCAATCCATGCCAGTAACTCACCTCGAACACCATGGGCCCTCACCTTACTCAGCAGCCTCCCGTGAGGCACCTTATCAAAGGCCTTTTGGAAGTCTAGATAGATAACATCCACTGGGTTTCCCTGGTCTAACCTACATTTAACCTCTTCAAAGAATTCTAAAAGTTTTTTCAGGCATGACATCCTCTTACTAAATCCATGCTGAATTGTCCTAATCCGACCCTGCACTTCTAAGAATTTAGAAATCTCATCCTTAACGATGGATTCTAGAATTTTACCGACAACTGAGGCTAGTCTAATCGGCCTATAATTTTCCATCTTTTGTCTTGATCCTTTCTTAAACAAGGGGGTTACAACAGCGATTTTCCAATCAACTGGGACTTCCCCTGACTCCGGTGACTTTTGAAAGATCACAACCAACGCTTCCGGTATTTCCTCAGCCACCTCCCTCAGAACTCTAGGATGCAGCCCATCGGGCCCAGGATATTTCTCAATTTTTAGACCTTTTAGCTTTTCTAGCACTTTCTCTTTTGTAATACCTACCATACCCAACTCTGCCCCCAGACTCTCCTTAACTGTTGGGATATTACTCATGTCTTCCACTGTGAAGACTGACGCAAAATACTTTTTAAGTTCTTCAGCTATTTCCTTATCTCCCATCACTAGCCCTCCAGCATAGTTTGGAGGGGCCCAATGTCTACTTTTGCCTCTCGTTTGTTTCTTATGTATTGAAAGAAAATTTTACTATCATTTCGTGCCGTTAACTCATCTACTTTGCTACGAAAACTACGAGCATTTAGGTAAAGTGCCTTAATGCTAACTTTCTTATCATTATCTTATCTTATCCTTTTTGCTGCATTCCTCGTCTGCCTCGCGCTTAAACCCACCTGCTCACATGCTATCCTGCTGCTTATCTTTCCATTTAACTCCATACACTCTGTCGCTTTCCCTTACCCCCGACTCAGAAGTTTAAAGTCCTACTGACTACCCTATTTATTCTTTTCGCTAGAACACTGGTTTCAGATCGGTTCAGGTGGAGACCGTCCCAACGATACAGATCCCCCCCAGTTCAAAAACTGATGCCAATGTACCATGAAATGGAATCCCTCTTTCCCACACCAATCCCTTCGCCACGTGTTTACTTCCCTAACTTTCTTATCCCTATGCAAATTGACACGTGTCTCGGGCAGTAATACAGAGATTATGACCCTTGAGGACCTGTGCTTCAATTTCCTTCCGTGTGCTTGATAATCCCTGAAGAGGTCCTCTACCCTAGCTTTGCCAATGTCGTTAGTCCCAACGTTGGCCACAACAACTAGGTCCTTCCCCCTCCCGCTCCAACATCTTTTCAAGCCGGTCAGAGATGTCCTGCACTCTGGCACCGGGCAGGCAACACACCATGCGGGACTCCCGATCCGGCCTGCATCGGATACTATCTGTGCCCATAATTATAGAATCCCCTATAACAACTACTTGTCTTTTTGCTCCCTCCTCTTGAATGGCCTGCTGCACCATGGTGCCGTGGTCAGCTGGCTCATCCTGTCCACAGCCCTTTCCCTAATCCATACAGGGAGCAAGAATCTCATACCTGTTGGACAAGGTCAAGGGCTGCGGCCCCTGCACTCCTGAACTCAGAAACCCCCTACCTGCCTCACTTACAGTCACACCCTGTCGTCCCTGAACACTTATTCAATTTGAATTACTTTATCTACCGGGTGTAACTGCCTCCTGAAACAAAGTGTCCAGGTAACTCTCCCCCTCCCGGAGTTACACTGCTCATTTCACTGTAATAAAAAGAAATTCACCCAGCACTTCAAAGTGGTTTCACAGGAATAAGAGGAAGCCATTCAGTCCATGAAAACTATTGAATAATAAGAGGCACAGGCCATTCACTCCGACCTTTCTTTTACACAGGAAGACCAGGAGTCCAGTCAGCGCATTGAGCTATTAAACAAGTACCAGCGTCACAAAATCAGGTCCATGAACCTCTTCCCTGGGACCAGTAGTAGGCTATTAGAAACTAAAGCTACATGAACATAAATAGGAGGATGTCATTGATGCTCCAACATGACACACCAGTGAAGCAGTGAATGAACAGATAGACTGTTCCATGTTGTTCCCCCAGCTCCATTGCTAATAGTACACATATGTCACTTTGATATTGTTTGCTGCCAGTGAGGGGGGCGCCGTGGATGGTTTGTGCCAAGTCTCACGGAGGCATCTTCCGTCTCCCAGAAGACAGACTGACGTCCTCATTGGAGGTCAGAAGCTGGTGGGAATGGCTAACTCTTTCAGACATAAGACATTATGGCTGCTGACAGATTTGTGAACAACATGACATACAGTGCAGAGTCACACACCAACTGCAACGTAATGTAGTGAGAGTTCATTTCGAGCCTGGAGCACTCTCTCAACTAGCACGGTGCTCCATAGAGGTCCATAAACTATCAGGAAACATGTCTCATAGGAAAAAGAAGCAAACAATTTGTCACACGATCAATGTATTTTTGGACGTAATAGGCATTAGTCCATAACACTGAATTTTATATGCAGTCACCTCTTAATCTATCAAAGCACAACAGATTAAACACTCATTTCCTTCACACTCGCCACAAGGTACCATCATCCCAGCGACCAGGCGGGTCAAACTCCTTCGCATTGTATCTGTGGCAAGGAGATCACTCCTTATTAAGTTAAGAAAATCTGTACACAGTATTGCAAACTTTGCCTCAACAACACTTTACAACTGCAGGAAAGTGTTTTTACTACCATATTTGAATAATTTTACAATGACGGACAACTTGCCATTTACTGCCATGATTACTTGTTACCCTCTATGCATTCTTATAGTGACTCATGAACAGGGACTTCCAGGTCATTTTCGACAATAGCAATTCCCAACCTCTCACCTTCTAATAAATACGGATGAAAAGGATGGTATTTGTTGCCCATGCCCAAACAATTTCTTTGCCTTGTAAGTGGCTGCTCTCCAAGCACTGAGACATGTGATACATCTTGAGTAATGACCTTAGTCTAGAGCAGGACCCTACTCTCTGAATTCTCTCCAACTTCAACTCATATAGTATTTTGCCCCCTTACTAATGGACGCTAATTTTTTCATTCACCTATTTTCAACGAAGTCAAAGGTCTTCTGAAAAATTAAAATGCACCATTCCCGTTGGTTCCCACTTGTTGATGTCATAACCAACATCTGCCACAAAACTGAGCAGGTTTGTCAAAAATAATTTGTCTTTCCTGAATCTAGGCTGACTCTGTGAAATCATATCATTATTCCCCAACAATCTAATTATTAAATTCTTTTGAAAAAATCAAATACTTCCCTCACAACTGACATCAGGTTATCTCCTATTTAGTTTTCTGTTTGTTTCCACTACGGAGTCTGTCTAATTTAAGATGGTGGGTGGAATAAAATTGTGGCTGTTCGAGATGCTCATTCTGTTGAGGTATTTTCATTGATGAAGGTGATTTCCTCGATTTCTTGGAGCTGTAATTACTGCATTATGTACTGTTGCATTGTTTCGGAACTTTGAAATAAAAACATCAAAACAAAGGTACCTCTAAAATGGGAGGAACTGAGAGAACAGGTACAACATGGGAAGTGATAAAAGGATCAGTGAACCTGCACAG
Source organism: Ginglymostoma cirratum (assembly GCA_024137785.1). Lineage (NCBI taxonomy): Eukaryota > Metazoa > Chordata > Chondrichthyes > Orectolobiformes > Ginglymostomatidae > Ginglymostoma > Ginglymostoma cirratum. The sequence continues at coordinate 3,286,886 of JAHRHZ010000134.1, forward strand.
CTGGCTGACAAGGAAGTCAACTTTCCCGGCTGATCCCCTGTACTCTTTAGTTTAAAGTATCTCTGGTCTTCAGAGTTGGATCGAAGTGAAATGAACAAAGTGAAATTCGCAGCTGACCTTGGAGAAACCTTGGTATCAGGAGTTCACAGCAGGGGAAGAGCTAATTTTCAGTTTTATCTAAACATACTCTTCTATCAATCTACAAATTGTGAGTAATGTGTTTTTCGTGTTATGTTTTATTGAGATCGGTCTCTAGATTAAACTTTTAAAAAATATATAACATCGGTACCAAGTAAGCCTAGTGTAGTGGTTTTAGAGAATAAGACCGTGCTATTTTCTTGGTCTATAGATAGTTAAGGTGCTTTGATGGCCTTTGGTCGTGTGACGTGCTCTTCCTGTCAGATGTGGGAGATTAGGGAGAATTTTAGGGAGAATGTGATTGAAGGATATGTCTGCTGGAAGAGCGTTTGATTGCGAATCCTATCTGATTGCATGGATAGGTTAGAACGGCAGCGAGAAGCAATTAATAATTTACAGGAGCTGGGGAATGTGATGGATGGCTGTTTCAGGTGCTAGAAAAACTGCAGGTACAATCAGGTCGATAGGTTACTTCTAGGAAATGCAAGAGGAGTAGACAGGTAGAGCAGGAGTCTCCTGTGGCCATCTCCATCTCAAAGAAGTATGAAGATTTGGACAATGTAGGCATGATCGGCTCTTGGGAGAATGTAAAACTCACAGCGAAGTTTCTGTAGCAAGCCTGGCTCGACTGTAATAAGGGTTACGTCAGGTTCCAAGTGATCGATTGTGATGGGGAACTCTCAAGCCAGAGACACAGACAGGCGTTTCTGCAGCTGACTGTGAGACAACAGGATAGTGCGTTGACGAAAGGCTGCCAGGGTCAAGGAAGTCTTGGGAGGGTATAAAATATTCTCAATGGTTAGAGAGACCAACAGGAGGTTGTTGTTCACATTCAAACTAACAACACAGGATGAGTAATAGACAGGAAAGTAGTTCTGCGAGCATAGTAATATCTGAATTAATCTCCATGCCATGAGCTAGTTAAGATAGGAAGAGGAGGATAGTGCAGATGAACGCAGGGCTGAGGAGCTGGTGCAGGGGGTAAGGATACACATTTCTGGATCTTTGGAATCTCTTCTGGTGGAGAAGTGATCTTTACAAGTAGGATGTTATGCACCTAAACTGCAAGAGGTCTAATATTCTGGTAGATTGAATTACTAGAGCCATCCGGCAGGATTGAAATTGGTAAGACTGTGGTGGGGGGGGGAGGTGTTGGTGTCGGGTTAAGGGACCAAGAGATTTTGTTAAAAAGGGAGCAGTCTGAGGCTGGTGCAGTGGGGAAAAAAGAACTAGTCAAATAGGCAAGGCATGCAGGAGCAAAGCAGAGAAAGAGTTAGGACTAATAAATTAAACTACAATTTTTTTTTCAATGCACGAGGCCCGACAGTGTTGCAGATGAACTCAGGGCATAATTGGTGACATGGCATTGTATTATCATAGCTGTTAGAAATGTGGCTCTGGGATGGACAACACTGGCCACTTAACATTCCAAAGTATTGATGCTATCAGACAGATAGAAAAGGGACCAAGAGAGGAGGGGAGGTGGGCTAATGGCGTTTTTGATTAGGGATAACATTCTGGTTGTACTTCGGGAGAATATTCCAAGGAATACTTCCACTAAAGGTATTCGGGTGGAACTGAGAAAATAGAAAGGGATGATCACCGAATTGGGATTGTCCTGTAGCCTCCCCCCCACCCCTCCTTGGTCAGTGAAACAAGTTTGTATGGGTATCATAGTTATCTGCAAGAATAACAGGGTGGTCATGGAAGGGGATTTTAACTTTTCATACATAGACTGAAACTTCCATAGTGTTAAGGTATCCGATAGAGAGGGATTGATTGTGTGCGTGCAAGAAAATTTATTTGTTCAGTATGTGGATTTGCCTCCAAAAGAAGGTACAAAGCTAGAACTACTCTTGGGAAGTAAATCAGGGAAAGTGACTGAGTTGTCAGTGGGGGAGCACTTTGAGACCAAAATCATCAATCTATTAATTTTAAAACTGTTATGGAAAAGGATAGACCTGATCTAAAAGCTAAAGTTCTAACTTTCAACAAGGTCGACCTGAATGCTATCAGCCATGAAGTTTCAAAAGTTGATGGGGGGTTGTATATTTGCAGGTAAAGGGTCGGCTTACAATAGGGAGTCTTCAAGAATTACATAACAAGAGTACAGAAACATTGTGTTTTATTCGGGTGAAAGACAGTGCTGCATGGTGTGGGGAATGCTGGATGACCAGAGAAATTGCGATTCTGATCAAGAAAAAGAAGGAAACATATGTCAGATAGAGGCAGCAGGGATCGAGTAAATCCTGAGAAGAGTGTAAGGGCAGTTGGAGTATGCTTCAGAAGGAGATCAGGAGGACAAAAAGGGGACATGAGATAGCTTTAGTAAATAGGGATAAGGAGAAGCCAAAGGATTTCTGCATATACACTAAGGTCAAAAGTGTAAATAAGTAGAGAATAGGGTCCCTTAAAGATCAGCAAGATAACCTGCGTGTAGAACCACAGGAAATGAGTGAGTTACTAAATGAGCAATTTGCATCAGTGCTTTCTGTTGAAAAGCAAATGTATTCGAGAGAACGTGGGGAGCAAAATAACAAAATCTTGAAGATTGCCTATGCTACGGAGAAGGAGGTGCTGTACCGTTAAAATGCATAAAGGTGGATAAATTACTGGTATCTGATCAGGTATATCCTACACATTTATGGGAAAGTAGGGAAATGATTGATGGGCCCCTTGCTTACTTGTATCATCGATAGCCACCGGTGAGGTGCTGGAAGACTGGAATTTGGACTTATGTGGTGCCACTATTTAAGAAAGGTGGGAAGGAAATGCTAGGGAACGAAAGACTGGTGATCATGAGATCAGTGATGGGCAAGTTGTTGTTGGGGATTCTCAAGGACAGACTTTACATGTGTTTGGAACGGAAATGACTGCTTGGGGATAGTCAACATGGCTTTGTGCATGGGAAATCTTGTCTCAATAATTTAGTTAAGTGTTTTTGAAGAAGTGACGAAAATGATTACTGGATGCAGGGTGTTAGACGTTGTCTATATAGACTACAGTAAGGCAGGCATTCAACAAGGTTCCACATGGTAGACTGGTTAGCAATGTCAGATCACATGGAATACAGGGAGAACTAACAATTTGAATCCAAAATTGACTCAAAGGTAGAAGAAAAAGCACGGTGATGGAGTATTGTTTTTAGAAATGCCAACTGTTGAACATTGGTGTGCTACAAGGATCACTTTTGGGTCCATTGCTTTTTGTCATTCTATAATGATTTCAATTTTAATACAAGAGTTATGGTTGATCAGTTTTCAGATGACACTAAAATTGGAGATGTAATGAATAATGAAGAAAGTTATCTCAGAGTAAAACGGGACCTTGAAGAGATGGGCTGGTAGACCGAGGAATGGCAGTTTAATTTAGAAAAATGTGAAGTGATACATTTTGATAAGACAAATCAGGGCAGCACTTGGTAAGGTCCTGTGTAGCGTTGCAGAACAAAGAGGCCTTGGAGTGCAGATTCACAATTACCTGAAAGTGGAGTCGCAGATGGATAGGATGGTGAAGGAGAAGGCTGCTATGTTTTCCTTCCTTGGTAAATGCATTGAGTACAAGAGTTGGGAGGTATTACAGTCATATTACAGCTGTACAGGACACTGTTTGGGCCATATTTGTCATACTGTGTTCAGTTCTGGTCTGCCTGCTACAGGATAGATGTTGTTAAACTTGAAACGGTTCAGACAAAAAAAGGCAAGGATATTGGGGGCTGGAGGGATTGAGCTTTAGGGAGAGGCTGAATAGGCTATTTTCCCTGCAGAATTGGAGGCTACGATGTGATCTTATAGAAGTTTGTAAAATCATGAGGGTCATAAGTAGCATGAATAGTCAATGTCTTTTTCCCAGGGTAAGAGAGTCCGAAATAAGGGGGTGTAGGTTTAAGTGAAGAGGGAAAAGATATAAAAAATAACCTAAGGGGCACTATTTTAAGGCAGAGTGTGGTGCATGGAAGGAATAAGTTGCCAGAGGAAGTGGTGGAGGCTGGCAACATAACAGCATTTAAAAATGCTTTTAGATGGGTAGATGAATAGAAAGGGTTTATTGAGCTATGGGCCAAATTCTGGCGAATGGGTCTAGATTAACGTAGGATATCTGGACATCATGGATGAGTTGCACAGAAGGATTTCTTTCGATGCTGTATGTTTTTATCTCTCTATCACTTGTCTCCATCCTGCTTTAAATGCTTTCGGTCACAATAGATACTTTCCACTCTGCAAGATATTTTTCAGAGTTTAAGGAGCTCTGAAGAACTTGGACCTTCCTCAATATTCAGGGATATGGCTAATCGAATCATGGAATTTATAGTACAGAGGGATGTCTCTTTGTGACTCTTTGTGTGTGTACAGCTTCTGAATCAGCTAACCAGCAAGCTCAATTCTCCAGCCTAATCTCCATCGCCCTCTAAATTCATCAAGCATCTGGTGCAACAACTTACGAACGTTCAACAAAATGACTGTTCTGAGTGCTTCCTCTTTATTATAATTTCCTACAGTTCCTCATTTTCACCCGTCACCCTATTCCCCGCTATTTCTAGAAGTTTTGATGTTCCTCCCTTCGCAGGGACCGAACTTTGCTTTCAACACGCTGGACTGAGCTGGCCTGTGTCACCTCGTGAATATATTTGAGTATGGCACTCTGGCACATGATGGATATCTCACCCACTCCTGCATGGAAAGTTCTAGAATGAAACCAGTTCACTTGATGGCCATTGTCAGCACTGACCTCTCCTTGATACATACATGAAGCACTCTCTCAGTGTTGAAAATACCTTCCTCTCCTTAGTTTATTTACCTGGCTGATAAACAGTTATATCCCTGCGCAGTCACAGTGACCTGAAATATTAATGGGTCCGCTCTTCATAGAAGCTGTTGACAACGTAACTGAACAATTTTCTGTACCACAGTCACGATAATAGCCACACCACTATTGCTGGTGAAGTTGACTGGGGATGTTGGGGATCAGATGGCCTACTGGTGTTATTTCTAGACTATTAATGCAAGGACCCAGGTAATGACACACATCCTGATTCGAATTCCACGAAGGCAGATGGTGGAATTTGAATTCAATAAAATATCTGGAATGGTGAAACTATTAAACCATCGTTGATCGTCAGAAAAACCCATCTGGCTCACTAACATCCTTTAGGGAAGGAAATGTGCCATCCTCACCTGGTCTGGCCGACATGTGACTCCAGACCAACAGCAATGTGTTGACTCTCAACTGCCTTTTGGAATGGCCAAACCAGCCACTCAGTTATTTAAATCACTCCAAAGTCTCAAAGAAATGAAACAGGACAGATATGTGTACCAGCAATATACAGCACATGGAGTGCAGTGGTTCAAGAAAGCAGATCACAAGCACCTTCTCACGGGCAACTAGGAAAGGGAAATGAATGCTGGCCCAGCCAGTCACACCTACAAATCATTAATGAACAAATGAAGATGACCACATTCAGGGGAGACAGACTGATGGGACATTCCTTATTTTAAACAGGGACTTGGATATATATCTACAGGGACATGATATTCAGGAATATGGAAAAAGGGTGAAAAAATGGAATTAATTTCACATTGTATTTCCATCACACCTGATCATCAACAATCCCTTTCTTTATTTATTTTGCTCTAGCTCTCTCTTTTTCCATTTATTCAGCACATTCCTTCTCCCGTTCAAAACAAGCATCGCTGTCACCAGCATAAATCACGCTATTTGCCAGGTGATATCTGTTGTGATGTCAGTTCAATGCACGCGAAATGCTAACTCTGTTTTTATTTCATCAGAGCCAGCCAAACGTGCTCAGTTTCCTCAGTACGCTGTTTCTTTTTCTTTCAGATTTCTGACATCTTTCTTTCTTTGATTAAATCGTTACTTTTTATAATTTCACGGGATATCGACATCACTGGCAAAATAAGCATTTGTTAACCATCATTAATTGTTTTTGCATGTAACCATTCCAGAAGACATTATAGAGCCAAACACATTATACTGGGCCTGAATTCACACTTAATCCAGACCAGGTAATAACGTTAGATTTCTTAACTAAAGGACATCAGTGTAAGAGATAGTTTCTTGACAGAATGCTGGTGGTTTTACGGTTATTTTTAGTGAAATTCACTTTTGTTCCAATTCTTATCATTAGAATTTATGCTCTTCCAACAACTCTGGTAAGATTTGAAACAGTATCTTTATTATAATAACCTGTGCCTTTGAATTACCTGCCCAGTGACTTAACTACTCTAACATGGTGTCCCTATCATTGCTTACTTTCCAGACAAGAACATGGGTGTGATCAAATTATTTGTAACTGGAAGAATGGCCAGAAGAGAGCTGGAACCATAAAGTCTGAATTTTACAAAGGCATAGATAATGGTTAATTCAGCAACAGCACAAAGGCACAAGTAGAGAGTGGGGATATTATGGAGCTAATGTTGGACACGTTTGGTGATGGGGCAATAGAGATACAAAAATTTAAAAAGGCCCTGAATGTTGTGAACAAGTCTTGTTCTCAGATGCTTGCGAAGGATGAGTCTGAAATTCAAGGATAATGAAGCGCGGATTTAATTGAAACTGAAGATAATTGTTTCCATCTTTTCCAAATATTGGTAACAGAAAAAGCAATAGAGTTGAATATACTTTATGGAAGTTATGATTGGACAGAGATAGAGAGACTTACCAGGAACACCAACAATAGCGAGAATGGAATAGTAACCAGCCTGAATAATCATCAGTACACCTTGTATCCGATCTGGTAATGTCGACCAAGATGCGGTAAGTTTGAAAAGACCCGAGGATAAACTCCTGTCCATTGTTAGAACATTCCAGTCTATTGTTCTCAGATTTTGATTCATTGTTGTAACATTTCAGTCTACTGTTATCAGATTTTGATCTTTCCGCCCCCTCTGTCTGCAGCTGCTGATCCCTGCTGGTGCTGTAGCCGATGCTACTGCTCATACCGAGGCGTAAGACAATGAAAGGAGCCCCTTAGTAATAGGAGAGGGAAAGGTTATGTGACGTAGTTAGAATCCATAGAGACTGACATCAATCACAGTCACTGAACAAACAGTTTCAGTTAACCCCTTTCAATACATCTTCAGTGAGCCTTCAGTTCACAATAATAACTGGACTGGATTGGATGTTAACATCGTTGGCTATTGGTCTCATATCCCACCACCAATTGCTCTAACAAAGTCTATGGAGAGGGATAATGATAGATAATTTCATTTTGCAGTCGAGAGGGTTCTGCCTTGTTGGCCATGTGCAATGTTGTAACCACCTGCACCTGCAACCTCCCAAAAAAAAAACCAAAGTGTTATTATTGTGCTCATTACTCCTATACAACCAAAAAAAAAAGTCGCTGGGCAAAGTTGCCCTGACCGTGCAGATGAAGTGTGGATTTCTCACTGCTGTAATAAAGCAACTTTGTATCTTCAACATGCAGAGTTCTTCAATTGCCGTTTTTGTGGGTTTAAAGTAGCAACATTTTCATTTCCTGATTCAGTTACCAAAACCAAAGTCAAACGTGGCGTGTACAATGATGTTGTTCATTAAAGCCCATTGACTAAAGAGTCAGGAGCAGAATGAATGTAACATTGGTTCGGAGACAGAGAGGAATGAAGATAGTGGCTGTAGAGACTGGAGAGGAGGACAGTGATATCCCAATGTCACCAGCATTTATCTAGCACTTATTCTGACAGACGGAATGAAATGTAATGCAGAGCAAGGAAACAGGTTATATTTGGGAGATGGAGTGGCAAACGACAATGTGAACATCGCATGATAACTTTAAATGTGAAGTAGGAAATCATTTCTTGTGTAATACTGTTTAATCGTGGGGAATGATGATTGATAAAATTGTTCATATCTGCACAGGATATTCAGAATTAAAAGCAGGCAAATATTTCAAAATGTTTGGAGGGAAAAGGAGTTTGTCGGATAATAATAGTCGGGACACAGCTCATGCCCAGCTCGTGCAGAGATGATGGCCTGAGTCACCACTACCTTTGCCGTAATTATTCTGAGATATGAATGAAACGTTTTCAGAGCCTGAGAGGGCAAACTTTGTCAGTAAAGGACACAGACTGTGCCACCATGAATAAACTATTTCTGTTGACACATGAAGTGTGGTTGCCTCGAAAAAGTCTTTTCAATCAAATCGATTTCCTGAAATTCATGCATTTAGGAGGGTGTTAGCAAGAAATTATTCTTTGAAACTTAAAAAAGAAACACAATCTGGTGTAATAAAAGTGTAACCGACACAACAGCTCTAATGGAAACAGGAATGGAACATATTGTCCAAATATAACCAGATTCAACATCTGGACCAGTCGAGGAAAGAAAAATGCTAAAGATGATTGGAAATCAGAATTACAAACAGAAATTGGTGGAGAAACGCAAAGATGAGGCAACATCTGGAGACAGATTTAGAGTTACCAAATCAAGTCTGATATGAACCTATTCTGAAAATGTCATATTGGACTCACAAAGTAAATTCTGTTTCTCTCTGTTCAGATGCTGCTAGACCTAATGACTTTTACTCCAGCATTTTTTTTTCTCTTTGGGAATAATGCATTTTGTCAGACTTGAATCCAAACAGTGAAGCTGCCATTTGAGTTGAATCTCAAGTATTTTAAATGTGTTCAGCTTAAATGGTGTTCAGTTCAGGTCGATTGTGTTCCGTTCTGGTCAACTGTGTGCAGTTCTGGTCACTTCATTATAGGAAAAATGTGGAAGCTTTAGAGAGTGTTCGAGGAGATTTACCAGGATGCTGCTTGGACTGGAGGGCAGGTCTATGAGGAAAACTCGCGAGAGATAGGGCTCTTTTCATTGGAGAGAAGAGGGATGAGTGGTGCCATGGATGAGGTGGACAAGATGATGAGAGACAGAGATAACGTGGATAGTCAGAGACTTTTTCCCAAGGCAATAATTACTATTTCGAGAGGGCATAATTTTAAGGTGATTGGAGGAAGGTATAGGGGAGATATCAGAGGTAGGTTCTTCACATAGAGAGTGGTGGGCGTGTGGAATGCACTGCCAGCAGTGGTAGTGGAGTCAGATATTTTGGAGACTTTGAAGCGAATCTTGGATAGGCACATGGAGGATAGTAAAATGTAGGGTATGCTGGGTAGATTGATCTTAGTAGGATAATAGATCGGCACAACATCGTGGGCTGAAGGGCCGGTACTCTGCTGTAGAACATAGAACACAGTAGTTCTATGTCCTGTGTTCTATTTGGTAATGGTCATTAAATGAGACATTGCAAAGTTTCTGTGCAAATGATCCCTAAAATCGATGATGTGTTGCTTTGAGATAAATTGCCATGAAGAGTTTCAACTCAGTAGCACTGATATCGCACGATTATTCCTCTGAAAGTAACTGATTGAAAACGATGGGGATCGTTATCTCAGTGTTATGCCGTGTTCCTGAGGTCACTGGGGTTACACTCATCGAGCAAAGTGTTACCGTTCTGAGACTTCAGACTAAACTATGAAAACATAAAATATCTTGTTATCTTAAATAGGACTCATTCATCCATGGGTTTTAGCAGGCATTAGTGAGGCAGACATAGACGTGACTTCCTGAATCTCTTCTAATCCAAGTGGTGCAGACATACACATAGAGCTGTTTGTAAGGAGATTTCAAGATTTTTTTTAACTCATTATAATGAAGGAACAACATTTACTCCCTCTGGAGGATGACATGTGACTTGAATGACAACTTGCAGAGGGTGGGTTTCCCATTGCTCAGATGAGCACATTACCAGTGTAGAATTCTCTTCAACTCCCATTGATCACATTTTTGTTCAGGGTCCTTGATATTGCAATGAGTCAAGTACGATTGGTGGCATGGGAAGTTACTCTGATTTCACATCAACTGACTTTGGAACATCAGCTGAAGCAATAAAGAGTGAAAGTACAGAACACTGTTTGAACAATGTGCTCAGTGTCCTCACAATCTTCCAAAGAAATTTTAGGCATGGATTTCCGATTCTGTCAGGAGACAATTGTTCTATTCATGATGAAGCTATTTTGTTAAGTGCCCTGTCAGAGGGTGTGGCAGAACGAAGCCTCATCTGTACCATGGGGAACAAAACGATACCATTCCCGATGCATCAGACACTATCGTCTGTTCCTATTTGACTTTGATCATTTCAACCTCATCATTCAGTGATGACCAATAGCAACATAGAAATCAGCATCTTCCATCATCCTAGCTGGAGGAAAAAAAGGGAAATGGAGGAATTGGGCAGTGGGACAAACTGGGGAAGTTGTCGGATAGACAGTGGGGGTGGTAAAAGAGGGCTGTGAAAGGAGGTGGCCAGTGGAAAGGTATGTAACAGCAGAAGCGTCAGTGCTACGGAAGCGGAAGTGTAAGGAAGGAGGAGGAGGAGGAGTAGCAGGTGAAGTATAAACGACGGGGGAAAGCATATATTTGGAGAAGAGAGATTGATGGCCGATCAAAAATTACTGTTCAAGAAAATCGGTATATGATTTCCATTGATAATTTAGAAAATTAGAAAAATTAGAAAAAGTGCAGATGAAATGTTTTTCTCCCCTAGTGCATTGCCTTAACATTTTTTTCAAGGCAGACATGAGAATATGGTTTGATCTCCTACAGTATGTCCATAATGTAGAATTTAATTGTATCTTTATCCTCATCACTCTATCTCTGTTAAAAAAAAACTTAATGAATGAGGCTGTGTCAATCCTGCAGATGAAAACTTCTTTCAGCTCTGACAATTGCAGGGAATGTTGTGAAGAACATGTGCCAGGCCCACGTAAATTACAAATGTTTCAGTGCAAGACACCAAAACGGAGCCCACTAATAATGACGTTGAGGCCTTATGAATATAACATTCAGAGGGGCAGAATGGAAAAGGAGAATTCAGCTCCATGTCCAAAATACCATTTGTGACTTCCTCATGAAAGGTCTCGACTGCATCACACTGTAAATTCATCAAAATAAGAGAAACTAAAGTCTGGAAATTTCAATTCTTCCTCTGCAAATAACATCTGAAAAACGGGAAGAAAACCAAAGCTTGTTTGTTATATTCATAAATGTCGATAATGAGAATGTGGGAGATGGTGGAAGAGTGGCGTTTCGGGGAGAGGATATGATAGATGATTTTGCGGATATCACAAAGATTAGCCAAGTGGTTCACAATAAGGAGGAAAGTGTTAGGCTACAGGACAATGGAAACAGGTTGTTCAGATGGCCAGATCAGTGCTGATTAAATTAAAAACTGATAAATGTGAGTTGATGCACTTCAGAAGTAACAAGACAAGAAAATACTCAAACGGTGAATAAAGGCTCGATTTGTTCACGTTTATCTTTCGAATAGAGAAAGTAGAGGGGAAAGCCTGATCAAGGTGTGTAAGAGCATGGGAAGTATGGACAGGATGAACAGACAGCAGCTGATCACCTTCCACGAAGGGTCAAGAACAAATAGACACACTTTTAAAGTGAAAGGCAAGAGGTTGAGAAAGGATTTGGGCAATTTGAGTTGAATTCGGAAAATGGTACGTGTCTGGAATGCATTGTTTTGGAGGGTGGTTCAGGCAGGTAACATCACCATCTTTTAAAAAACACTTGGATCAGCACCTGGTGGTGCAGTCTCGAGGGGCTTTGTCTCGATTGTATGATTATATGTGGTAGCAGCCATGAAATCTCTAAAATATTCCGAAGTACTACCCAACGGAACTTGTTTTTCTGTTCCATCAACTATGCTCAGTAAGTGGTTATTTTACAAATCCAAATCATCTCGTGGAGTATCAGCACTTACTCAACCCAGCACAGCCCACTATATCTGAGAATATCCAGGGTTTTTCAAATGGTCAGTGCAAGATTATTCCAGACGTTTGCCACTATCATTTTAACAAAACAAATAACATGGATACAGCTTTTCCTTCATTGTAGTAAATACTTTTAGCTTTAAGGGAGTCATTTCTCAAAAGAAGAATCAGCTCCTTCTTCCCATGTGGACACTTTGAGAATGTTCTTGTTTTCCTGCCAATTGTTAACTCTCACTTCCGCCCAGTGCTAATGAACTTTTTGACTGCTTCCATGATCTGGTTCCAAAGAGAATGTTTCTGTTTGGGCCAGGATTGTAAATGCTCACAAACTAACAGCCCATATTGACAGGGGAGGAAAACACCAGCCACCCAACTGATTCCTCAGCACCGTTTCACAATCCTCAGTTCCTGCAGCAGTCTCTGTCCTTATTCCTAAATACGTGGGCACCATTCATGTTTCGCTGATGAATGAATAACAAGAATGCTTGTTCAATGCTGCTGGGCAGGAATTACATCCAACAGGACGTAATGTCAAAGCCCTCCTTTGATATTCAGTGAGATAAACAACTTCCAATGACAAATATCCTGTGTAACTATTCATCAGAAATTCATCTGGTCCAGCCAAGTAAAAGAGCAGATCACAGAAGCCCTACAGTGTGGAAACAGGCCACTCGGCCCAGAAAGTCTGCACACCACTCTGCAGAGCATCCCAGCAAGAACCATTCCCCTCTCCCTGCATTTCCCATGTCTAACCCTCCTAACCTAAACATCCCTGGACACTATGGACAATTTGGCATGGCCAATCCACCTTCCCTGCACTTCATGGGCATGTGAGAGGAAACCAGAGCACCCGGAGGAAGCCCACCAAACGGGTGGAGAATGTATAAACTCTGCACAGACAGTCGTCCAAGGGTGGAATTGAACTTGGGCCCCTGGCGCTGTGAGGCAGCAGAGCTAACCAGTGAGCCACTGTGCTGCCCCAAGAGCCTCACGTTTATTACAATTAAACTCTATCTGCCATTCCTCGGCTCATTGCCCCATCTGATCAAGATTCCATTGTACTCTGAAGTAACCTTCTTCAGTATACATTACATTCCCAATTTTGGTGGAAATTTTGGCTGGAACTTTTCGAAGGCAATTATGCTTGTTGAGCTACATTAAAACCCCAAATGAATGAAAAAGTAAGTCTGATTTTCTAATAAATTATTGAATTTTGTTGATGTTTTTATTGATCTATTGAGTTAATTGGTGCCTTTGAAGTTGTGGGGTATATTTGCAAAACTCAGTTCATGCATAAATTGAAACAAAAGGCCAACTGACAGCTCAGGTAACAGATAATACAATATAACGTAGCATTTAAGAAGCATGTGCAGGAGCGCTCAAAAATGCCAGGGCGTGGTGGGCTATAGACCTCGAGGTCAGTGAGATTAACGTAGTTTAGTGGCTTTTGACTGGAATAGCTATGTTGAGCTAAAGGGTCTGTTTGTATGCTGAATAACTCAATGACCTAAATTTTGAAAATATAAAATACAATATCACAATTCCCAAAGCTTATGAGCATCAAGTGGTGAGGATTACAATCTCCAAGGCTGAGATGTTATTGGGCTAACATCCCATAGATTTCTATATTCTCTATAAATTAATGCTCTTTCTCTGTTTACACAGAGGTATGCAGGCACTGCCTCAAAACTTCCTGCCCAACTAGAATTATGTGTAAAACTTCGTAAATCATTATCTTCCTGTACATTCGTAGAAAAGACACTGCCTTAAGCTTCCTGCCTGAATAGAATTAGGTTTAAACTTTGTAAATCTTTATTTTCCTGCACAGGGGTATGTGGAAGATGTCTCAAATAAGATTAGGTGGCAACGTTTGTAAAGGTGTGAGACTTCTGAAATCCTGTAAAGAATGCAACTACTGTTTCTGCTAAAGGGGCCAGGACACTGACCTTTGTTCAAGACAGACACTTCGGCAGCTTGAAATTACATTCTGTCGCTGCAGCAACTTGAAATCTCCTCCTACCGTTATCAGTCACTTTGAGAATGATCGATATTGTATCCTGCTTTCTTTATGTTTTCGATGTAGCAATTGTTTGTGTTATCATGTCATTATCCGATGCAGTGATTGTTTCATGTAACATGCCATTGGTGAGATGTAAAATTGCTTTATGTATTTTGCACTCGATAATGTATAAAAAGCGGGGACAGTCCGCTGCTCGGGGACAATCGCTAATGAGACTCTGCACTCTGTGCCGGGTCGATTACAGTGATCCTCGACAGCTTGTACTTGCTTTGTAATAAAGGATTTGTGTTTTTCTAAACAGGTCAGTGTCTTGTTATTACATCAAGCCCATGAAGGTCTTCGAAAACGAACCTAACATTTGGTGCAGCGAGCATAGTTCCAACATGTACAGCAGTCTTATGTGGAAGACTGAATAAGTGATCGTTCGAGTGTCGGTGGAGTGAGATGGACGGGCCCCTAAGGTACGATTCACCATGATCTCTCTCACTAACCTGCCACCCGTGCGAGCCCTCGTCCCTGCGTGGCTCTGTACAGATGGAACCCCGAGAGGGCTCACGGTCTTGAACACTGCTAAATCCTAACGCCTTCAGGTTCGATTCCCCAGGTTAGTAAAGAAAAATCCGGGAGGTTCGAGGTCCCTGGTGGCCAGGGCTAGAGTCCCCAGGTCGGGGAACGGGAAAATCCGGGAGGTTAGAGTCTCCCGGTGGACGGGGTTAGAGTCCCCAGATCAGGTAAAATTGACTGAGTAAGTCTGGGGGTGTTTAGTATATGATTGGTAAATTAGAATAAGTTTTCAGACATAGGTATAGGATAGCTACAGTGTCTGTCTGTCTCAGCCACCCTGCCTGCGGCCGCTTGTTCAGAGGGGAAATCCCCCACGCGAAGGTCAGGACCTTAAAGTGGGTGTTGAGACTGAGGACACTGGTGTAGTATATAGAAATAAGTAAAAACTAAAAGCGCTAAAAATGGGAGCAAATCCACCTGCCAGTAAGTTGGTCCTCTTCCAATTCAGGTTCAATCCGTACTTCCGACATGGGTGGTTCCTACCCCAGAAGACATTCGAATGATCAAAAAAAATCTTCTCCCCTGCACAAGCTCCTCAGCCATGCATTCATATGCTCTAGCACCCTGTTCCGACCCTCACTAGCTTGTGGCACTGGGAGTAATCCAGATATTTCTACACTTGAGGAAATAATTTTTAAATTCCTGCCAAGTGGTCAGTTTCTGCTTTACTCTGATGTTGCCTGGCCTGCTGTGTCCCTGCAGTCCATACCGTGTTGTCTCTGACTCCAGTATCTGCAGTTCTTGTTATCTCTGAGTCAGTTTCTTTTTGACTTTTCTGTTAAAAGGTCATGGCTGCAAATTATCCGGCCAAAAATCCATTCATTTCCCAAAACAAAACGCACAGTTTAAAGAATGAATAGCTGCAAAGTTGAATACTACAGGGACTTCATTAGCCCATTTCATCGTGCAATCTTTCCAACGTGCCATAGTTCACATGTTCGCCAAGAACGCAAGATGGCCATATTCAGAAACAACAAAGCCGATTCTTTCGTAATAAAGAGAGGGAAAATTGACAGAGAAAACAGAAAGGCCGTGCAATAATTCCAGAATGATATGTTTTTCTTTAACCAGAATTGACTGGGACTTTTGTCCGCCAACTCTAAACAGCGATATTTGCAGATGAAATCCGCTGTCAGAGGCGACTGTGAGCACCAAACTTGGCCGTAACCATGACTGAGTGGTTAATTGATGGGTTGGTTCACGTGTTGGTTCAAATCCTGCGGACTAGATTCTGCAGTTCTGCAATTTTCATCAAAAATGTGCTCGCAAGTTGCTAATGACCAAAATACACGTAGAATTTTTTTGTTTGTGGAGATCGTCAGAACTGACGATGCTGGAGTCAGAGGTAACACAGCGTGGAGTTGGAAGAACACAGCAGGCCAGACAGAATCAGAAGAGCAGGAAAGATGATGTTTCGAGTCGGGACACTTCTCCAGATTTGTTTGTTTCTGCTGTGTTCCTCCAGATCCACACTGTGTTTTCTCTGCAATTTCTCGTGGCTTTTTCGAGGAAGTTTGCAAACTGCAGGACCCCCTTAACCAGGTATTGAGCTTGTTTTGCTGCAATTTGTTATATTTTCATTTGGATTCTTCGAGCATGCGAGAGGTCCACGTTTAGAAACAACAAACCTGTTTTGTTTTATCAAAGAGAGGAAAATGCGAGATAGAAGCATGCAAGTCATGAAAAATTTGCAAATGGGAACGATTTTCACACTGGAATCAGCTGAGATCTGCATCCTTACAATAGCGATATTCGCCAACAAAATTCAATCCAAGGGACTGTGCTAGCTGAATCACGTATTTGTGTCCGATTCATGAATGCGATGGATTTGAAATCCTTTGGGGTTACCCCCGTGCGGGTTAGAATCCTGCCGACTGTGATCTGCTCTGCTGTTGCTTTAATGAAGCACAGGCATGTCATGTTGATGGCAAGAGCAAATCCACACGCGTTTTCTCAGCGTTGTTCAAGGAAGTTTGCTGTCTTTAACACCGTTAGCCCCGTATGTGATCTCTGTGATTTCTGGCTGTTTCTCAAACATGAGGCAGTCGTAACTCTCAGTGTCTGTGTTCTTCTGCATTCCTCAATGAGTACCACTTGACTAAACTATTGAACATGTTCTTACTGTCCAAAACTACACATGTCTATCAGTTTCCTGGTTTTCTGTAATGACTCTGCGCAGAAATAAAAAAAGCTGGTATACAAACTGTCAGAAGGCATTTTCATTTTTCTGCCTAGCCTGTGCTAAGCCAATATCACTTAGCAGAGCGACAGTTTGGCTCTCTATCCACAATAATATTCTGTGCCCTCTCATGACTGGCAATTGCTTTCTGCTGAATTACAACTGAACTGATGACCTGATCCTACCTAGGCAGAAATTGCTACAAGCCATTGGAATGAAAGTCACCACACCCTCTCAAATTTTGACATCGTCTTAAGTGATATTAGACCTGTTAATCTAAGCTTTGACCGCCAAGGAGCAAAGCAAAGCCTCTGTCCGATTAGCTGCAAACACAATCGCATCATTGGCAGGAGTAGGAAACACGTCTCCAATGTGTCAGAGATAAAAAGGTACTGCAGATGCTGGAGAATCCGAGATAACAAGGCGTGGGGCTGGATGAACACATCAGGCCAAGCAGCATCATAGGAGCAGGAAAACTTGACGTTTCGGGACTAGACCCTTCATCAGAAATGAC
>JAHRHZ010000134.1:3304495-3329627 GCA_024137785.1 Ginglymostoma cirratum
GCCTTGTTATCACGTCTCCAATGTGTGCTGGAATGAAAGAACTGGACCTTAGATCACTAGGCCATGCCAACATGCTCACAAGTGGCTTTGCAATAAAGTGCACTGTTATGATCACTGAACTGCAGCACGAATGGATGACAGGGAAAGGCCTTCTGAAGCTTTGATCACACTATATTGGTCCATTAGGTGATTGGGGATTCCCCAACCAATGCACCAATTTTGCACCACCGTCCATCGTTCAAAACAAAACCATTCGATGCACATAATGCAAGGCTAGCAGACGAGATTTCTGATTCAGTACATTCTGTTTGCATTCAATTAAAAAAAAACACATGAACTTCACAAGTTTTCTCAAATTTAGATGGTCACTTACAGAAACATTTTCACCCTTTGGTTGACACGGAGTAACTTACACATTGGAGGAGAAACTGCTGAGCGTTGACACAATTCTCAATTGTGGGAGCTCAATTCAGCCGCTATCCCAATGTGTTTTGGCACTATAGGGTATGTGACTTTTTCTGAAAGGCTGAATTTGGTTGGTCCCTGCCATGTCTTAAAACGTATGATTCAAAATCAGAAGACCTCAAACGTCAGGATATTTGAGTAGAGAAACATATTCGCATTGCAATGCTTCGGACACATTAGCAGCTCACTCGGTAAAATACAGGAATGTATTTACAGACGCAGATGAATTAATCAGATCATTTTTTCTTTCCCTTTGGCGTAGAGGAGCAGGGGGTGTAAACAGGGAGTCGATTGAAACGAGGTATAAGCAGCACTGGAGTGACACCCAGAGAGTTCAGTGAGTGACAACAGACATGAAGGTGAGTCAGGCACAAAAGATTTTCACATTTAGAACAAAATGCAATCACACTCTTCGAACCTCTTTGACATCTCTGATCGCCTGTTTACGTGCTTCCAATGTGTTCATAAAGTTACTTTTGTGCATCTCTAAATGAAAGCGGAGGAATTTAGTATACTCTGGGGGCTAGCATTCCTTCACTTTGTATATGCATGGAGCAAACAAAATTTTTTTTAAAAGTCTGTATCTGCTTACAAGAAACAGTTCCCTTTATCAGAGTCACATTAAGGTTCTCCACTTAAAGTTGTAGTCTGTGCCTTCTGACGAATCTTAAGGGCTCATTTGGTGAAGTACAACTGCTCTAATCGTCTGATCTTCACCAAAGAGGACGTGCTCAAACCATAAAAATACGACGTACTCAAGTTATGATACTACCTCTGGAGATGGCTCTCTAGCTGTTTGATCGTTATATTGGAAATAGCTATGCACTGAAGTCTGTCAGTATGTGGACTGACGGCAAATCTTGGAGGCTGGTGAGATTTGGGATACATACTTCAGACGTCGGAAATCTGCACAGTAAGTGACAAAGAATGCTCGCTGGGCAATAACAACTTCTAGCTTCTTCCCTGTCTGTGCCCAAAACACTCAGCCTTCCGATTAACAGCCCAATGTTCTCACCAATTTTGGCACATAAGCGACCTACAGCCAATCAACAGGGTTCCCTTAACCAGGCAGTCAACTGCTTTTTGTTTCATCTGATGGATATTCACATCCGCCAATTATTGTGGCCCACATCCACCCATTTAATTTAAAAAAGGTTTAAAGAATGAATGGCTGTAAAGCTACACGCTGTACCGTCAGAAAGTCTGTCCAGTCAAGTTGGGCTGAATGGTTTCCATCTGCACTATATGAATTCTATGGTTTTGAAACGTCTGCTGGGAAATCACAGGAGATCTCCAATGGATCACGTTATCACCTTTGTATGATGGCTGGCATATGTTTACATCCACATTTCAATAAGAGAATGGTTCCAATAGAGGCAAAGGGCGACTGGCCAGCCCTGTTATTGCCTCTCTCCCAGGTTTTTCGAGTAATCCTGCAATGTATACCACATGACCTGCTTCACCCTTCTGAGAGAGAGGCCCACACGCAGCAGCTGCTGCTTGAGAAACCTACAGACGGCGCTGCAGGGGCCTGGTTAGTAACTCAGCTGAAATATTGCCAGGAGTGAGATTACAATTCACAGCTTCACAGAGACTGCAAACACCGATGACTCACCTCAGGCAACTCAGCCAGGCCACTTTACTTTACGCACTGCTTTGATTGGGATTGCTATTGAATTAAATAAATACAATAAAATGATGCTCAGAAGGAAGCAGCAGGTGTCACTGATACCAGTATCAGTTTGCAGATCTCAGTAACCTTGCCATGTAACAAAAACAGAAGTTGCTGGAGAAAGTCAGTAAGTCTGGCAGTATCTTTGGAGAAAGAAACAGAAGTAAAGTTTTGAGTCCACTGATCTTTCTTCAGCACCCCTTAATATCTGTGAGACAATAGTAATGAGTGATTGATGCAAATTTACGATTGACCCTTTAATTTGTTTGGTTACTGTTATGTACCAGGCCAGATCCGCCCCTTAAAATATTTTAAGAATGTCGGTTAAACCTTAACTTCTTCTTATTTTAACGGCAGATGTGAAGTGGATGTCCCAGATTTGATGGGATTCATCAAACCACTCGGCGTTAAGCAAAACAGAATTTATATAAACACGACGGTTGAAAAATGAACCAAAGAAAGCGGAATTTAGAATAAATTAACTATTGGAAAACTCAGTTGACCCCGAAAGAGTAACGATTACTAATTAACTGTTCCAATGAAATAACATCCAATAAACACAACCCTTGGCAAAAACGTTAAATTCAAAGACAGATTCTAGCAGGCAGGTGGGAGCAACATCCAGAAAGGAATTTCAGAATAAGTCAGGGAAATACTTTACTGAAGCTTGCAACTCTCCTATACTCACACATCTTGTGACTGCTGCAGCTAAAAAAAATTCTGAACTGAGTGAACTGGCCACTCCTCATCCATTGTTAAACTGTTACTCCATAGACTCTGTGTCATTTCTGCATTTACAAACTCTCTTCAAAAAAAAAACCCAGGACAAAAATAACCTTTTTAAAGTGACAGCATTGTCACAAATCCCCCTTTTTTATACAAACGAACACCAATATACAAAGATGGTTTCATTTTAAACTCATTAGTCTTACTCTATTGGTACCCTACAGAAAATACACGATTTGAATGAAGGTTTGTAGCTTGGGTGCTGGTTGTAGATGCTGGTGCGTTCACCAGGTCATCGAGGTATACCACACAATTGGGCAATCCAGATATGACTGTTGGTTAGTCTTTGAAATGTGTCTGGTGCGTTTTCCTTACCAAAAGGCAAGACTTTAAATTGTCATAGCCCATTCGATGTGGTGAAAGCCAAAACTGTTTTTTCTCTTTCAGATAAAGGTACCTGCCATTGCTCTCTGGGTAAGTTTAACTTAGAAATATAAGTTGCTTGCCCCAGCTTCTCAAAGCAGTCTTCCAAATATAGAATTGAATATGAATCAAACTTTGTAATGGCATTAAATTTGCAATAGTTTACACAGGACCATTGGCTACCATCTGGTTTTGGTACCATTACTATGGATGAGCTACAATCGCTGAAACTCACTTCAATTATGTTGTTCTAGATCATGCGCTCACTCTATTTTTGAACATGTGCCAACTTTAGAGGGTTAAGTCCATAAGGATGTTTCTTAATTGGAACAGCAGTTTTTATATCTACATCATGTACAATTAAAATTTGTATTTCCCAGTTTATTTCAGCATGAATCCTTATGCATTAATAATTACTCGTTCATCTCATTTCGATTTTCCTCTGTAAGCTAACTCAGTTATTCATCCCAATTTTGAGGACTTCCTCATTATCTAATTTATTCTGATAAATGTCCGATTCAGAATCCTCTGAACTTGGTTCTTCACTCTGTGTTGTAGCTGGTAATACATTTTACTTTTGCTTTCCTTCCCTATCAAAATAATTTCTGACCATATTCACATGACACACACTTTGAGATTTCTTTCTATTTGTCATTCTGATCAAATAATTCACCTCACTGAATTTCCCTTCGATTTAATAAAGCCTACTAAACCTTGCCGTTAAAGGTTCACCCACCATTGGAAGTAACACTCTTTCTTCCCACTGATAAATTTTCAGAACTTTGATTTCTTGCCTGCTTCATGTTTCACCATATGCTGTGCTGCTTTAAATGCTGTCTAGACAACTCACCCGTTCTTAATTAATTTCATTGTTCCTCTTACCTGGTGGCCAAAAAATAACTCAAGTAGACTAAATTTGGCAGATTCATTTCATACATCTCAATTTTCAAAAAGTGCAAACAGAATGCTTTTATCTCAGTCCTCTGTATAGTCTTGACTATGTGTCCTCAACATGGTCTTTAAAGTTTTATGCCACCTTTATAATGCTCCCTGTGATTCTGCATGGTATGCAGTGGATTTGGATTGTTTTGTTCCAAAGATGTCTATAACTTCCTTGAATTACCGCTGTAAAAATTGACACTCGGTCTGATTGTATTTCTGCGGTAGTTGGTATCAAGAGACAAATTTCAGGAACTCTTGTACAATTCTTTTAGCATGATACTGCATAATGCACATCTCTGTAAATCTAGTGGACCACATTCATTATGGTTAACAAATACAGATCCCAATATCATTTTTCAGAAAGAGGTTCTACACAATCAGTTAACACCCTTGTAAAGGGTTCGTCAAATGCAGGAATGGCTATTAAAGGTGCTGATTATATTACTGCCCGAGGTTTTCCAATTAGCTGACATTATGACCCGTCTTGCAAAATCAGCCATGATCAAATTGTTTGCACACACTCAATTGGCCGAATGGCTTACTTCTTTTCCTATATCTTATGTCCTTATGGCCTTATGAGTTCTGCCATACAGGCCTGAATGCGATAGTACAGAATGATCAGAGCCTAGATATCTCTCTTGTTCACATACAGTGACATGCAAGGATGAAAGACAGTACCCAGCTCAATGGAAGTGTTTCTGCATTCTGGGTTAATCCCCGATCACGTCCTATTGGTAATTCATATGCTACCAACACTCGCTTTTTGTAACCCACCGGGAGTGCAACTTGATGAACTATTTCTCATGGGTCATTTCTCATTCGCCTGAACATGTGATAGTCTCCATTTCCTCATCAAGAAGTCATTTTTACGTTAGTGAATTTCTGGGATACACTCAGATTCTTCTTCTGTGTCTGCTTTTTGATACAACTGCTTTATTTATCATCTTCCCGTTTAAATTCAATAATTTTTCTGACTAAAACTATTTAGTTTATTTATGGTCCACCTGTTCTTGTTTTCTCTTAAACAAGTAATCAAACATGGTCACTAATAAATCTGTTTCAAATTCATTAGTTTTATTCTTTGATCTCTCCTCCTGCTTCACCTTGTGGCTTTGTGAACTTGTCACCACAAAATGGGGAAAAATCCCAGGATATACTTCCTGTAATGCCATAGTTGCTTGATGTTCCACTGGATTTTCAAGCACAGAAGCAGCACTCCTATCTACGATCCAGCTATATCGCTACTAAGGACAAATTGTATTCCTGCAACTGAGAGTTCCTCTAGTACTCCTACCAACACTTCTTCACTTTTCACTGACATTCCAATCTCACTTTACAAAATGGAAGACTGTTTTTCTCACCATAAATTTCACATATTACCAGTTTTGTTTTTTGTTTTAAATTTCCTGGCAATAGTCATTCTAAATGACATATCTCCTCATCTCCCACCGTCAGCGATTGACATGATCCCCTATGTCTTAAAAGTGTAATTAATTTATGTCGCTCTTCCTGGCATTCACGAGTAAACCTTATAAAATTGAAATAACTGTGGATGCTGTAAATCAGGAACAAAACAGAAGTTGCTAGAAAAGCTCAGCAGGTCTGGCAGCATCTATGAAGAAAAGATCAGAGTTACCATTTTGGGTCCAGTGACCCTTCCTAAGAATGAGCAAACCATACCCTCACAAGTAAATTCTTTAGACATATCTGGCACTTTCTTCTCAATCAACCCCAGACCAGGTTATACATTCTGGTGCAGCTTTTTAGTTTCCACTGTACTTTCCATTACCACTTCAACAACACTCTCTGACTCATCCTGTTTTCCCACATCCATTTTCGCAAAGCTGTTCTTAAAAGATCAACTTTCTGACTCCATGCCGCCTACTTTATTGCAGTGAAAATACTTCAGATTTTTCACTTCTCTTCCTGCTTATAGATTTCTTTTTTTTTTACCCAAATCATAATCAACAGCCATTTCAGTTGCTATTCTTGCAGTTTTAAATATCTGCTCTTCCACGTAAGTTCTCAATGCTTCAAGAGGTGAATTTTTGAACTCCTCCAAAATAACAGTCTCTCTAAAAGTGTCATATGTTTGACGTGTTTTCAAAGCTCTTATACACTGATCAAGTGACTTTTTTCAATCCTTTCAAACTCAATATACATCTGAACAGGTTCCCTCATTAGATTCCTGAAACGTCTGCAGGCTTCTGGCACTAGCTCATATGCCCTTAGATAGCTTCGTTCACCTCCTCATACTCCCCAGATACCTCCTCTGATAGTGATGCAGATACCTCACTAGCTCTACCTGCCAACTTTGTTTTTTTATCAACAATGCCCACATGGTCACTGGCCATTCCATGTCTTTAGCCACTTTCTGAAATGAAATGAAAATAAAAAGGATTTGGCATCCTTCACATCGAACTGAGACAACACTTGAACATATTTAAACAAATTCCTATCAGGCCTTTGGCTACGATAGTTTTGCTTGCCATCACTATCTTGCTCATTAAGCCGACCTTCAACCTTCACCTCCATCCATTTATGTCGACTTTCATCTCTAATTGCCAACTTCTGAAGTTCAAACTCTACCTCTTTCTGTTTTTCTTCTCTCACTTTCTCCATTTCTTCTCCCTCTTTCTCTTTTAATTCAGCAAAAATCTTCCTGTCCCTTTTTTCCTCTGTTTTTAATTTATTTCCCTTTTCTTTTTTCTCGTGTACTTGTCTCTGCAATGTCCTCCTGTCAATGCTGAGAAGCAGACAAACTGCAGGACTTCTCATTCCATTAATGTTGCAGTGTGACCATGCACAGTACATCATGATGGTGAATACCCACTGTCCTGGCAGCATCCACAGTCTCTGAATTCAGAAGTAGTTAGCCATTCCTATTGTCTTCATGTCTCCACACAGAGAGAAAGAATGGCATTTCAGATGCCCCTGATTTACGGCTCAAACTACGCTCCACATCACCACACCCCATTGCAAACCAACTACATTAAAATATCCAGTGTTTACTGAGAGCAATGGAACCAGTGGGAACATCGGAGAGCAGACCATCAGGTATATAGAGCAACATTTCCGATGTCTGAACGAGTCAGTGTACTCCAGTACTTGTGGTATCACTAAATTATGTAATCGGTTTCTATTTATGTAATATTATGCCTTTATTCTTCATGAAAAATTGACAGGTTCACGCTTATCCACATTGTATTCCATCCACCAATTTGTTGTCAACTGACTTACCTGTTTTTGTCCATTTACAGAATTTCCCCTTCCCCTTGATAATTTTATTTCCTGCCTGTCTTAGTGTCATCACAAATTTTAGTTGCAATTCATTTTTTCATTCATCCAAATTATTGATAAACGTTACAAGCACTGGGGACCAGCAATGATCACTGTGTGACTGCACATGTTTACCTTTGGTCAAAATGATAAAAACTGAGTCATGCTTACTGTCTGTTTCCTGTTTAATAACCAATCCTTCCACAGTTCCTGCATAGCACATTTGATTTGCTGAATGCTTCAGAAAGACAAAAAAACCCTGTAAGAACAAGAAGCAATTCAGCACATCGAGACCGCACTAGTCTTGTCTCCACATTCTTGCTGCTTCTCTAGAACCTTCATTTACTTACTGTCCCAGCATCCCCTGAACCTTCGAATAGTGAATTCGGCAGATTCACAACCATTTGACGGAGGTAATTTGTACTGACTCCATATTAACTCTGCTACAGATGACCTCTTGTTCTCGATGGCTTCATATGAAGAAATACACTCTCTAAATCTACATTATCAGTCCCTTTTCATATCTTAAATAGCTCAATTAGATCGTCTCTCATTCTTCTAAATTCCAAAGTGTACAGGACTAAAACGCTCCATCTCTCTTCACAAATAAACTCCTTATCTCTAAAATCAATCCAGTGAACCTCTTCTGAAGTGCTTGCAATGCAATTACATCTCTCATCACTAAAACTGTACATATTAGTCCAGTCGCAGTCTCACTAGTGCCTTGCATGAGTGTTACCACTTCCCTACGTTTATGCTATTTTCCTTTGGAATAAATGTTGAAATTCCATTTGCCTTCCTTATTTCCTGCTGTATGTGCATGCTAGTTTTAAACAATTCATGGAGGATGGCATCCAGATCCTTTGCACTAGAGCACTCTGAAGTTTTTCTACACAGTAATTTGCCTTTCTACTCATCTAACCAAAATGGATAAGCTCATACCTATCTATTTTAAATTTTACCTGAGAAATGTTACCCCATTCACCTAAATTATCAATATCCATTTGTAAAGTTATTATTTCTAGCTCACAACTTATTTTCCCAGCAAATTAGTGTCATCTGAAAAATCGGCTATACCATTTTTTGACCCTCATCCAATTCATTAAAATAAACTAAAGATCATTGGGTCCTGAGGGCCAATCGCTCTGGCATAACATCAGCTACAGCTTGCCAGCCAGAAGGCTCATTTATGCCATCTCTCTGCATTTTGTTGGTTAGCCAATCTTTTATCCAAGCTAACAACTTACTCCTGAAGCCATTTGATCTTATCTTGCATATTTGTCTTTTGTGTAGCATCTCACCCAACGCTTTCTAGAAGTCCAGATATAATGCATATACAAGGTTCCTTTTACTCAGCTTGCTGGTCACATCTCTAAAGAACTCAAGCAAATTACTGAAACCTGATTTACCCTTCAAAAAAAAAACCCTTACTAACGCTGATGGATATTTGATTTGCAAATGTTGTGTTATTAATTACTTAGAAATAGATTCTAACAATTTGCCTTCAAACCCACGAGTTTCTCATTGCGTTTTATTCCCTAATGCTGATGAATAGCCCCAGTTCCTCCTTTTCTAGAACCTCTCGATTAATTTACAATTCCTGTGTAACGGACGAAAGAGGTTAAAGGTTCTGCTCTGATTGCTATGTAAGAGGCTTGTCTGGCTTAATGGCCTCTTTTTTTCCCAGTTTTACAAACTTGATGAACTGAATGTCCTCTTCATGTTCCCAGGGTCACAGACTCTAGAACCTGAATGTCTCGCTCCTGCTTCTGAGTAAGAGGCTTAAATCTGAATATCCTCCTCTTGTTGCTGTGGAAGACATTTGAGTTCGAAAGGGATCTAACTGTTACTGTGTAAATTTCAGTGGGCTGAAAGGTCTCTCCTGCTCCTCCATAACAGGTTCGAGGTATTCAACCTTTTCTTACTTTGTCACTGAAATGGGACTGAGGGAATGATTGGTCTTCTGCTGTTCACATACAACAAATAATAGTGTAGTATCCCTACAGTGGCCCAGCAAATCCACACTGACACACCTCCCCTACCCCATCCCTGCAATTTCCATAGCCAGTCCACCTAACCTGCAAATCTTTGGAGTTTTCCTGCAGAACAAAACCTGCAAACCGGAGCTCCCAGCGGAAACCCATGTAAACACTGGGAGAATGTGCAAACTCCACACAGACAGTCGCCTGAGGCTGGAATTGAGCCAAGATCAATGGCGCTGGGAGGCAGCAGTGCTGACTAATAAACCACCATGCCACTCAATAAGAAAGTTTTAGAGTTGGAGGAGGTTACAAGGATAAGGGCTGCATGTACACGCTCGAACAGGTTACAAAGATATGGAGGAGTGTAAGTGCTGGAGAATGTTACAGGGATAGGGAAAGGTGTAGATGCTAGAGAAGGTGACAGAGATATGGACGTTATCGGAGAAAATTGTAGAAATTAGGAGAGTTGAATAGGGCTGGAGGAGATAATGAAGTGGGGTAGATGCAGGTTGTGATTAATGAGAGAGGGACGGGGCGGGGAAGGAGGCAATGACAGAATTGGGAGCAGTGTAGCTGACGAATGAGGTCACAGAGATAGGGAGGAATGAAATCTGGAGGGGGTTAGAGTTTTTATGGTCTGGAGGAAGTCACAGAAACTGGAATGTTGGGCTAGAAATATCCCAGAGATAGCGAGGCCTGTGAATCCTAGAAAAGTCTGCAGAACTCATTCATTTCACATTTATTCACAGGATGGGGGAAGTGGTTTAGCAGCTGGAGGTTAGAGAGATAGGAAGAGGTGTATGAGCTGGATGAGGTTAGATGGAAAGGTAGGTGTGAAGTGGCTGGAGGAGGTTTGAGAGACAGGGAGAATGAATGGGGCCGGTAGAGGTTAGAGAGATATGGAGGGCAAGTGGGGATGGGAGCTTGGAGAGATAGGAAGGGCGAGTGGGACTGGAGGAGGTGAAAGAGATAGGAACGGCAAATGGGGCTGGGAAGTTAGAAAGATAGGAAGAGTGAGTGGGGTTGGAAGAGGTTAGAGAGGTGGGCAGTGTGAATGGGACCAGCAGAGGTTAGAGTGATAAGGAGAGTGAGTGGGGCTGGAGAAGGTGAGATAGATAGGTAGGGTGAGGAGGCTGTAGGAGTTTAGAGAGATAAGAATTCTGAATATGGCTGTTGGAAGTCAGAGAGATAGGGAGGGTGAGTGGGACTGGAATAGGTTAGACAGACAGTGAGGGATGTAAATGAAGAAAAATGTCGTAGCTGGAGGTGATGGCATGGAAAGTTAGAGGCACAGCTGGGAAGTTTAAAAGCACAGAATTACATACTGACTTAATGGATTCCAAATTGTAGAAATCTGTACCAGGCAAAGGAGACCATGGCGGGTCCATTCACAAGAGCCATAGAGTCAGTGTTATACAGCCTCTTCAGTTTACAGCCACAAAAATAAAAAGCCCTGTTGACACTGCAAATTAGTCCTTGCTAGTGCCTGGGGACTCGTGCCAAAATTGTGAGAGCTATCCTACAGACCAGTCAAGCAACAATGTGACAAAACGACGCCTCATGGTGTCAGATCAGACTTTGACACAGAAAGGTCTGGCTGATTCCCCTGATAACAAGGTCTGGAGCTGAATGAACACAGCAGGCCAAGCAACATTATAGGAGCAGGAAAGCTTGACTTTTCGGGCCTAGACCCTTCCTCAGAAATGGGGGAGGGGAAGAGGGTTGTGAAATAAATAGGGAGAGAGGGGGAGGCGGATAGAAGATGGATATAGGAGAGGATAGGTGGAGAGGAGGCAGACAAGTCAAAGAGGCGGGGATGGAGCCAGTAAAGGTGAGTGTAGGTGGGGAGGTAGGAAGGAGATAGGCCAGTCCAGGGAGGGCGGACAGGTCAAGGGGGCGGGATGAGGTTAGTAGGTAAGATATGGGAGTGCGGCTTGAGGTGGAAGGAGGGGATATGTGAGAGGAAGAACAGGTTAGGGCAAATGTGTGTTTCAGGAGTCGCTGGGAGAAACGCTTCTGAAGGGCTTCAGAAGCCCTTCCTCAAGCTACCTCAAGCCGCACCGCCATCTCCTACCCTCATCCCGCCCCCTTGACCTGTCCGCCCTCCATGGACTGACGTATCTCCTCCCTACCTCGCCACCTACAATCCCCTTTCCTGGTTTCATCCTCGCCTCTTTGACTTGTCTGTCTCCTCTCCACCTATCCTCTCCACTACCCATCTTCTATCCACCTCCCCCCTCTCCCTATTTATTTCAGAACCATCTTCCCCTCCCCCATTTCTGATGAAGGGTCTCGGCCCGAAATATCAAGCTTTCCTGCTCCTATGTTGCTGCTTGGCCTGTTGTGATCATCCAGCGAAACACCTTATTATCTCGGATTCTCCAGCATCTGCAGTTCCTATTACCTCTTCTGATTCCCCTCCCTGAACTGGCGGATCAGTGTTCCTCTCCATTGAACAACACCTGGAGGAAGCACCGAGAGACTGGGAAAGATGGACACTGTATACTGACTGGTCCATTTCAAAACCTCCACCAAGAAGGGCTTGGCAGCAGCATGGTTAATCGAGGCGATTGGGTCCAAAAAGATATAGCTGCTGGACTGGGGCAGCAGCGGGTGGGGAAGAACCGACTAAGAGAGAGAAACATACTTGACCTCATCTTCTCCAATCTGCCAGCTGCAGATACATGGATCAATGGCTATATCGGTAACAGTGACAGCTGCACACAGCATTGCTGGAGACGAAGTCCCACTTTTACATTGGGAGTACCCTCCATCATGTGTGTGGCACTAACACTGTGCTAAATGGAATAGGTTTCAAATAGGTCTGGCAACTCTAATCTGGTCTGTGTGCAGTGGTAGTAGTCGCCAACAACAGCAGAATTTTACTCCATCACAATTTTTAACATCATTGCCCAAATACTGTCCATTTTATTTTGACCACTGAGCCGGGGATAAACCCTTGTTCAATGAACAAGACAGGAGAGTGTGCCAATAGCAGCAGCGGGACAATCTAAGAATCAAGTGAAACCATATTAATCGTAAAATAGCATAAACAGAAAATGGTGGGCAGATCTGAGCAAACTCATAACTAATGAATCAGACTTAACCTCTGCAATCCTGTCATATCCAGTCATGAATGGTGTTGGCCAATTGGACAACTCACTGGAGGAGGCAGCTCCACAATGATGGGAGAGCCGAGCACAACAAAAAAAGATAATATTGAAACATTCACAACAGTGTTTAGACAGAAGTGTCGATGGGATGATCTATTTCAGCCTCCTGCAAAGATTCCCAACATGACATGTGGCAGCCTGAAACTAAAGTCATTCATTTTGTGTGATACGAACAAACAGCTGAAGGGACAAGATAATTCAAAGGCTGATCCACCAGCTAAGGGAGACAATTCCGCAGTAGGTTTCCGTGTCAAAGTTTTATCTGAAACCATGATACTGTTACCATGTGTATGATTACATGTAAATATTAGCACACTTTCTTAGTACAAGGGAAAAAAGTATATTTTCAAAGTCCTTGGACTTACTAATAATTTGATATTGGGTGTGGTAACAAGATTTATCATTTCAAATTTCTTTATTGTGATTTGTGCACTGTTTCCTCAAATTGTTATCAAAACATTGAACTGAATAAATGGGTCAATGTGTGCCTATTGGACAAGAGGAAAGTGGGTATGATCGAAGAACATCGGCTTTCAGTGATGAGACTTTGTTTTTAATAGTTAGAATGCTGAGAATGTTTCCATAGAAATTTCTACCTCGAGTCACCCACAAGGATGTTGGGTTGGAAACATGCCGACCATCACTGTCGCTGCACAATTCTGTTTAGACACTGACGTGTGGAGCTGTCATACACTGAATATTGTTTACGAGAGATTCAATGCAAGGCGGCATGTGCTCCAGGAGTCCATCACCTTTATAACACCTTCATTCAGGATCGGGTCCAAGGTGCACAATTACAGAGGTTAGGTGGTACACCAGAAGACATCAGCCCAGATAAATTTGCGAGACATGGTTATAGGCAGGTCATTTTTTTACAAAGTTGAACTGCATTCGGGCCAGCACTGATACTGGTTTTAGTCCATTGGCCCTTCTGGCCCATGCACTTCCTTGTTGTTCAGGGATGTCTCGAACAGGTCTGTTGAGAGGGATTGTGTGAATATCAGTCCAAGTCCAGTTTAGAAGTTTTCTGGACAGATTTAGGAGATGACCAGTGGTTTGGAGGTAATGCGAGGCCCTGTAGCAATGCAGCTGAAATAATTTTTGATTTTAAAGTTTATTTTCCATAGATATGCTGACTGGAAGATGATGTGTTCACTGACCTGGAAATGATCCTGTTGTTTACGATATTCACTAAATTCTGTAATAATTAGGTGTGTACTCTGGTAATTTAATTATTGTTCACGTCAGTTGTTTTTAACTGAAAAACAATGCCTTTGGGTTATTTTAAAGCATATAATAATTAAAGTGATATTACATCTTTTCTGTACAAAATGTAAACGTGAGCTGCATTGTATTTCTCACAGACCAGTCAAGCAACAGTCAGACATTGACTGGAAAGCAGGATTCTGTGAGCAGGGTTATGTCCCAGGCAACATGACCACCCTCTCTGCTAGTTCTTGTCCCTCTGACTGAAGAGAGCCAAAGGAGGAGGCAGTTTCTTGGTATCTCTTGACTATAGTGCTCAGCATTGAATCTGGATTTTGCAGCTGCTAGTTTGCTCTGCAGCAGGTTATGAGGGAATCAATTAATTGTAAACATATACTTAACGACATCGTCACCAATCTGGCTGCTCCAGATGCACCTCTCCATTTAATTTATCAATAAGAGCGGCCACAGCATAGTCCTTGGAAGGAAGTGCCATCTTCATATTTTCTACCTCTCCACCATGCTATGTAGCAACATATCTGCTGAACGTGAGAGAATTCAAACAGATCTAGCAACTAACGACGAGGCATCCATGAGGAACAGTGAACCATCAGGAGTAGCAGACAACCTCAAGACCCGGCACATTTCCCACTCTACGGTTACCATCAAGCCAGGAATCCAGCACAACATGGCAAAAAATAAAGCTGAAGCATTTGTAACAATCTTAAGCCAGAAGGGCCAAGCAAGTATTACATCTCGGACTCCAGCAGTGGTCCCCAGCATCACAGATGACAATTTTCAGACAAATTGATTCACTCCACGCTATATCAAGAAATGGTTGGAGACACTGAAAACTGCTGTGGGCCCTGGTTATATCTGACACTAGAAATTTCCCCATCCTACGCCAAGCTGTTCTAGTCCAGCAAGAACATTGACATCTACCAACAATGTGGTTAATTGTCCAAAAATGTCCTGGACACAAATTCAGGGCAATTTCATTGCAGCCATTCACTGATATACCGGTGTACACTCTCCCATGTAAATCTGGAAAAAAAAAAGTGTGAGCAATAATATGCTCAGTCAGCAATAACCTGCTCCGTGACTTTCAGTCATTGTTCCATCAGGGTCACTCAGCTCCTGATCTCATTCCAAGGTTGGTTCAAAGCAGCCGAAATCCAGAAAGGATGTGAGCATAATTATTCTTAATATCAAGGCACCATTAGACAGACTGTGACAATAGAAGACCAATTAAAATTAGTGTTAATCAGAATCTGCGTGAAACTTTCTGGCTGCTTGACGTAAATCGCTAGCAAAAAAAAGGTTGTTGTAGTTAATATCAGCTAATTAAAATCTAAGACATCACTGCAGCTATTCCTCAGGAAAGATAGTGTCCGAGTTTCAAACATCTTCAGGTGCTTCAATGACCTTTCTTCCATCATAAGGTCAGACATGGGAATGCTCACTGGTTATATTTCTCCCCAGATACCGAAACAGTCTGGTTTCAAATGCAACAAATCCTGGGAAATATCCAGGCTTGGTCTGACAAGTGGGGCTATACAAATGCCAGGCAAATAGAATATTTAATAATCAAACAACTCTCTTAATAATAAAAGGAATTACCATCACTACATCAACAAAAGGATGGTTATCATCATCCTGTGAGAATTACCATTGGCCGGCAACTGCATTGGATGAGTCATAGAAATAATTATGACTTCAAGACCAAGTCAGAGGCTAGGCATCCAACAGTGAGTAACTCACTTCCTGATTCCAGTCTTACAGATTGTGGGCAGGCTTTGGGAATCCAAAAGTGTGTTGGAATATTTTCCAGAAATAACCTGAAAAAGAAACATCCCATCATATTACTACCACATTCACAGACATTCATCCCCTCCACCAGTTATGTTTCAGAATAACAATACATAACATCTACAAGGTACAATGCTAAAATTCACCAAGGCTTATGACGGAACACCTTCCAAACGCATCTAGATGGACAAAGGCAGCAGGTACATGCAAAAAGCACAGTCTGTGAGCTCTCATCTTCATACAGCTAGCCGTGATGTGCAATCATGAGTCAAGCACAATTCTCAAGCTGCTCAGATCACAGATCAGCCCAGATCCAAAAGCAGCAAGACTTGGACAACAGCGAGGCTTGGGCTGACAAGTAACAACTGACATGTAACATTTGCATCACAAAAGTGTCAGCAATATCCATCTCCATCGGGAGAGACTCTGGCCCCTTGACATTCAACAGCTTTGCCACCATTAAAGCACCCTCGAACAACATCTTGGGGTTTATCATTGATCGGAAACTGAGCTGAACTCATCAAATAAATGTCATTGTTTCATGAGTAGATCAAAGACAAGGATCGTGCAGTAAATAGATTATCTTCTGATTCCCTAAATCCTGTCCTATAACTACAAGTCAGGAGTGTGATGGAACACTGTCCACTTCTAGATGGGTGCATCCCCAACAATACTCAAGAAGATTCACACCATCCACTACAAAGCAGGCCACTTCCTGGTATTACATACATTGCTTGCCTTTCTTAACTCTGGAATCTGTTCTGACTTCGGTCTGATCCCTGATTCAAGTTCTTAATGTTCCTATGCATTACTTGCACTTGCCCTTCTTGCTGTTAGTTATCCTGTGTCTGGAACGTTTTTCTTTTAAGAGCATTGATAAACGAGTGCATTACGTCTTGTAGATTCTATCCACCGCCGGTGCACAGTAGCTGCAGCACGGACAATCTACAAGATGTAATCCATGTTCTACAGATGGACAAATGCAATTCATGCATGGGAACACCATGAACTTGAATCAGGATCAAACCTAAGCAGCAGCAGATAGACATGGCCAGACAAGCCAAGCAGTTTGTCAACATACAGTTATGAATGTCAGAGGACAACTAACAACAAAGCATTGAAGGCAGAGGCCCCAGAAATATCTCCATTCTCATTGCTGAAAAAGGCAACCCATTAGTGCAAACAATAAGATTGAAGTAGTTACAACAACCTTTAGCCAGAATTGCTGAGGGGATGGTCCATCAGAGGTCATTCAGAAAATTTAATTCATTTTATATTGGATTTCGAGAAATGGGTTGCGGCACTGAAAAATGCAAAGAACCCTGGCCAGGCCCATCAATACAATTGAATTAATGTCCTCCAAAATATTCTGCAGCCCCAGCCAAGCTGTTCCAGTATAGTTACAGCGTTGTTATCTGTTTGATATGATGGAAAATTGTCCAACTATGTCGTGCATGGAAAAAGCCATAAAAGTCCAAACTGGCCAATTAAAAATTCATAAGGAATAGAATGAATGTAGGGGACAACAACGTGCTATCAGACAGCACTCAGTTTGGATTCTGCAGGGCCGTCACAGTCCTGATACCATTCCAGCCTTGGTTCAACCATGAAAAAAGAACTGACTATTAGAAGCAAAGTGAGAGTAACTGCTCTTAATTTCATGGTCATATATGACCAAATGTGGGATCAAGGATCCCTAGCATTACCGGAATCATAATGTAGGAAAATGTGCATCTGTTCATTTCGGAGGCAAGAACACAGCAGTACTTAAATGGTGAAAAATGTAGAAAGCTGCAGCACAAAGGGAGTGAACTGAGGATGAATTCCTTCTCTCAGAGAGTTGAGAGCCTATGGAACTCCTTGAAAGAGAGAGCTGTGGTAGCTGAGCCTTTGCGTGTATTGAAGATGAGACAGGTTCTTCAGCACGACGGGTATCAAGGGCTACAGAGATAGAGAAGAAAAGTGGATGGGAGAAATAATTGGATCAGCAACAATCCTACTGATTCGTTTTTTATTCATTCATAGCATGTGGGGGCTATTGGCTGACCAGTATTTATTGCCTGTCCCTAGTTTCCCTTCAGAAAGTCGTGGTGAGCTGCATTCTTGAACCAATGCAGCCCACTAGCTATGAATTAACCCACAATGTACTTAGGGAATGAATTCCAGAAAATTAACCCAGTGACCATGAGGGAACGGTGATATATTCCCTAGTCAGGATGGCGACTGGCTTTGAGAAAATCTTGCAGGCTGCGATGTTACCACTTATCTGCTGTCATTGTCCTAGATTGAAGAGGTCACTGCTTTGGAATGTGCTGAGGATCTTTGGTGAATTTTTGCAGTCTTTCTTGCAGATGATACGTACTGCTTCTACTGAGCGTCATTGGTGGATGGAATGGATGCTTATGGGTGTCATGCCAGATCAAGTGGCTGCTTTATCCTGGATGGTGTTGAGCTTCTTGAGTGTTGTTGGAGCTGCACCTGCCCAGGTAGGTGGGAAGTATTCCATCACACTCCTGACTTGCACTTTGTCGGTAATGGACAGAATTTGGGGAGTCAGCAGGTAAGTTAATCGCTGCAGCATTCCCAGCTCCTGACCTGCTCTTGTAGCCACTGTGTGTACATGGCGAGTCCAGCTGAGCTTCTTGTCAATAGTTAACCCCACGATTTTGATAGTGGGGCATTCAATGATGCTGACACCAATGAACACCAAGGGGCGGTGGTTAGATTGACGCTTATTGGTGATGGTCAATGCCTGGCATTTGGGTGTTACAAATATTCTTTGCCACTTGTCAGCTTCAGCTCGGCTGTTGTGCAGCTCCTTCTGTATTTGAATGGCAGATCATGCTTGAGGAGCAGAACATCCTACTGGTGTCCTAGTTCTTATGGTCTGATGGGAATCAAGGAGAAACTCTCCATTGATTTAAGACTTAGCTGGGCAACAGGAAGATGATTATAGTTTTTGGAAGCCAGTTTTTTTCAGCTTCAGGACTTCTCTGCAGGATGTTCCTCAGGGATATTCCTATGCCCAAACTTCTTCACCTGCTTGATCAATGATCTTCCCTCCATTGTAAGGATTGGGGATGTTTGCTGAAGACAACACCCTGTTCATAAGCATTTGCAATTCATCAGATACTGAAGCAGTCCATGTCCCAATGTAATAAGATCTGGGTGATATGCGGTCTTAAGCTAACATGTGAACATCAACATTTGTACTGCATAAAATTCAGACAATGTCCATCGTGAGTATGGGGAATCTCACCATCAACATTTGACATCTAATGGCATTATTGTTGCTGAATCATTTACTCTTTTTCCCAAGACTACATAACCGCACTAGTTACAGCAGCAGTTCAGCAGCTAGGAATTCTGCAGCTTTTATTTTTTTTTTTCCTTTCTCATCAATAACCTGCTCAGTGACGCCCAGTTTGTGTTCCACCAGGACCACTCAGCTCCTGACCTCATTACTGCTTTAGTTCAACATGCACAGAAGAGCTGAATTCCAAAGGGAAGGTGAGAGCGACAGTCTTTGACATCAAGGCTGCATTCGACACTCAGAGGCCCAAGCAAAGTTGGAATCAATGAGTATCGGGGGCAAACCCTCCGGTGGTTGGAGTAATACATGACACATAGGAAGATAATAGTGGTTGTTGGAAATGAATCATCTCAGCTCCAAGATATCTCTGCAGGTGTTCCTCAGGGTGATGTCCTCGGCCCAAACATCTTCAGCTGCTTCATAAATGACAAGCACTCCATCTTAAGGTCAGGAATGGGGTTTTTTTGCCGATGATTGCACAATGTTCAGCACCACTCCTCAGACACTGAAGCAGTCCGTACCCAAGTGCAACAAGACCTGGATAATATTCAGGCTTAGGCTGACAAGTGTTAAGCAATATTCATGCCACGTCAGGCTATGACTATCACCAATAAGAGACAATATAATCACCACCTCTTGACATTCAATTGTGTTACCATCACTGAATCTCTCACTATCAACATCCTGGGAGTTGCAATTGATCAGCAACTCAACTGGATTCACCACATAAACGTAATGGCTAAAAGTGCAGGTCAGAGCCGAGGAATACTGCAGCGAGTCACTCACTTCCTGACACTACATGGCAGAGGTCAGGAGTGGGATGGAATAGTGCCCACATTATTTTACATCTGACAATCTATTACATATTGACATTACCTGACTATATCTATTTACAGTCTCCATCTTCTACTGATGACTCAATTTACTGCTTATCTTCGCCCAATGTAGTTACAGTCCATTTGTTCCACTCCTCCAAATTTTCTATACAGATTGTAAATAGTTGAGGAATCAGCACTGGTCGCTATGGAACTCCACTGGTTACATTCTGTCAAACTGATCTGGACTGAATTATCCCGGGTGTCTGCTTCCTGTTTGATAACCAGTCCTCCCCCATTCTTGTGTAGCACACTCGAAGGGCTGAATAAAAACGACGAGCATCAGTCAGAAATTCAGCCCCTGGAGCCTGCTCTGCCAATTGATACGATCATCGCTAATGTAATCTCAGCCTCAGTTCCACTTTCCTGCCTGCTCTCCATAACCCTTCATTTACTCAATGTCTCTTCATCTTGGTTATGAATTCCACATCTACATTGTCAGTTCCCTTTGGCATCTTACATACCTCAATGAAGTCTCCTCACATTCTTCTAAACTCCAGACAGTACAGACCTGAACGGCTCAATCTGTCTTCATAACAAACTCCTTATCTCTGGAATCAATCTCATTAAACTATTCTGAACTGCCTTCAATGCAACTACATCCCTTCTCAAGCCAGGACACCATCACTGAACATGGTACTCTAGTTGTAGTCTCACTCATGTCTTGCAAAGTTGCTGTCACACTTCGCTGCATTTGTACCATATTCTTTTAGAAATAAACGCTGAAATTGCACTTGCCTTCCTCATTACCTGCTGTACCTGAGTATGAGTTTTCTGCGATATGCACAAGGAAACCCAAATCCCCCGGCACTTAAGCACTCTGAAGTTTCATTCCATTTAGATAATAAGTAGGCTTTGTACTATGCTGGCCACAATGGATAACCCCATTCTTATCCACATTAAGTTGAACTGCAAATGTTGGCCCATTCACTGAAACTATCCATTTTCATTTGTAAATCTCTTGCAGCTTCATTGCAAACCTACTTTTCCCCACATTTTAACATGAGCTGAAAATCTGGCTGTAGGACCTTCTTTCATTTCAATCAAATAATACAATAGATTGAAAATAGTTGGAGCCTGAGCACTGAACTCTGTAGAACCTCAAAAGTTCCAATCATAAATCGATACATCCTTATGCCATCTCATCGCATGTTGTTGGTTCACCAATTCTCTATTCAAGCTAATAAATTACTCCCAGCCCTCGAGCTCTTATTTTGCAGATTAAACATTTGTCCAGCACGTTATCCAATACCTTCTGGAAGTCCAGATATGAAACATCTCCAGAATTCCTATTATCCACATTGCCTGTCACATTGTTAAAGAACTCAATCAAATAATTCCACATGATTTATTCTCAATGAAACCATGCTGACTCTGGTGGATTGTGGTCTGACTTTGCAAATCTGCTGTTTTTAACTCCTAGATAATAGAATTTAACACTTTACCTTCAATCTCCATAGTCTACTCACTACTTTTTATTCCTTAGTGAACATAGTTATTCTAACTTCTTCTCTTTCTACAACATCTACATTCACTTTCCAATTCCTGTGCGACAGGAACAAGACTGTAAAAGGTTTGCTCTGATTGCTGCGTAAGAGGCATGAATGGCTGAATGGTTTCATTCTGTAACTGGTTTATAACTATATGGGCTGAATTTCCTCCTGGTGTTCTTACATTGTGGTCTAGATAGCCAGAATGCCTTACTCTTGTTCCTGAGTAAGACTCAAGGTATGAATGTCCTCCTCCTGTTAATGTATAGGAGGGTTGAAGAGTTATGGAACCTTCCCGTTGCTGTGTTGTTTGAGGGCCTGAAGGGTCTCCTCATATTCCTCCATAACAGCATCGAGATGCTGAACAGTCTCCTCCCCGATCCCTGAGTGATTGTTCTTCTCCTGCTCCCATACAACAGGCACATGGCTTAACTAACTGCTCCTTTTCGATTAAGATTTCAAATTGTTTTGTGTACTTCTCAGTTCCTGTGTATCAGGCTTGCTGGGCTGAATGGCCTGCTCTTACTCCAGTGCACCAACCTCCAGTCACTTTGTGGCCTCTTCCACCTCTTGTATCATAGAGTTGTGGAGGCTGAATGGGCCGATACTGTTGTTTTGTAACAAGCTAGTTGTGCTCCATATCCTACCCTAGGTCCTGTGAGATAGGCTGGATGGACTGATTGGCCTCCTCCTGTAACTGTATATCAGGGTCCAGGAGCTGAATAGCCTCTCCATGTTCTCGTGTAACTGGGTTGAAGTTTTGAGTATACTTCTCCATTCCTGTGTAACAGGCTGGAGAAGCAGATCGAATTCCTCCATTTTCTGTGGAATTGGCATCTGTTGCTGACTCCTTCTATGCAAAAATAAGATCATATTTCATTCTTGTAAATTCCAACGTGTATCAGATGAAGCTGATTTTCCTTTCCTTATAAGTTAGTACATTCATTGCTTCCAATGCAACACTATCCTTTCTTCAGTGAAGAGTCTAAGCCTGCACACATTACTCCAGATGTGATCTCGCTAAGACCTTGTGCAGTGGCAGCAACAGTTTGCCAGTCTGTTCTAAGTTTCCCACCCAGGTTAGAGCCGTGTCAGCTGTCTGGAGGAACGCACAACATTGTTGAAAGTATTCTCCTTCTCTACTCCACCAGCATAATGGAAAATCTGGTGAAAATGTCACAATAATGTTTGGGAAGAACAAATTAGATGTGGAAAAATGATCTCAAAATCGAGATAGCTCTTCTCAAATAACTCATCTGAATCTCCCCAGAGCCCAAGTTGCTCAGGTTCCACAGAATCTGGTAAGGTGGAGTTTAGAAACAGCAAGGAGAAGCAAACATTCATGCGAGTTATGTTTCGGAGTCAAAATTGAAAGAAAAGTGTTGAGCAGGTTATAAAACAGGAAATTAGATATACATGTTTTTGGGTACTGCAATAATAATGGATAATTTCAAGTTGTATCTAAGCTAGTTAAGCCAAGTGATTACTAACTATGCGTAAAATGAGTTTCATGCGCGTGTATGAGGATGGTTTGTTTCAACAGTATGTTGGGCACCGAGCTAGAGATCAGGCTGTTTTGGAATTGGCGCTGTGTGATCTGAACACCGAATTGAAAGGAGACATTGGAATTAGTGATCATAATATATTGAATTTTACATGCGTCTGAATGCAAAGCAGTTTTAGCTTTTCTGAAACTGTGGTTACAAGCCTGAGTCACACCAAACATGAAGGTCGATGGGGCAAGTTGGCTTCAGTGAATTGCAAAAGTACAGGCAATGTCTGTTCTTTATAGAAACACTGTAAGATGTCCAATATGCATTTTCCCCGCAAAGTGCAACCAGCAAAAGAGAGAGGTGGCTCAATGATGATTGACAAAAAAGTTAAAGATTATATTAGATTAAACGAAGCGGCTTATAAAAATACAAGATATTTTCGTAAGCAATGGATTCAGAGAAATAAAAGACCAAGAAAAGTAAGACCAAGGTATTGACAAAAAAAATTTTTAAAAGATTTGATTTATTGTTGTCACATTTAACTAAGTACAGGGAAACCTTTTGTTTTGCATGCAGTACAAGCAGATCATAACATACACAGATGTAGAGATCATAG
Organism: Ginglymostoma cirratum; assembly: GCA_024137785.1. Lineage (NCBI taxonomy): Eukaryota > Metazoa > Chordata > Chondrichthyes > Orectolobiformes > Ginglymostomatidae > Ginglymostoma > Ginglymostoma cirratum. Next base: position 3,327,960 of record JAHRHZ010000134.1, read on the forward strand.
GATGTTTATACAGAGTGAGACATGCAGGGTTATGGCAGGAGGTGTACGAAAACAAGATCAATACAAGACTTGAAATTAAAGAAGTCCATTCAGCAGTCGAATAACAGTGGGTAAGATGCCATTCTTGAATCTGTTGCAATTATATTTAAACTTCTGTATCTTCAGCCCGATGGAAGCGGTTGGAACAGATTATAACCGGGGTGGGATGGGTCTTTGCTGATTTTGGCTGCCTTTCTACAGCAACTAAATGTGTAGATAGAGTCCATGAACGGGAGGTTAGCTTGCGTGATAAGTCTGGGAGCCATTCCCAATTTTCAGGAGATTTTACGGTGCCGAGCAGAGCAGTTGCAAGAATGCAAACCAACAAGAAACACAAAGGCTGCTGAAAAGCTTCCATCGATATTTGAAAGGAAAACAAAAGCAAGGCCAAATGTGGAACAATAAATGCACAGACAGGACAATTTATTGCAGAGAAATGAGAAATTAAAGGGAAACTATTCAGTTATTTTGTGTCTATCGTAATGGAGGAAGATCCAGAAAATGTCCTAGAAATGCCAAGTGACCATGGGAAACTTGTAACTAAAGAGTAAGATCATTCATATCAGGAAACAAGTAGTACTTGGGAATGTAACTATATTGAGCATTGATAAATCTGATGGACTGGATGTCAGAGGACTGGAATTTCAGAGTAAGCAATAATCGACATATTGGTTGCATTGGGGGTCGCCATGTTATTTTCCTGTACCTTCTGAACAGGCAGAAAGCTATTTTGGATAATGGAGGGTTATGAATGCAATCCAATGATTTAAGAAGGGATGAAGAGGGAGTGTGGCGATTACAAACCAGTTCTATTCTCATTCGCACTTGGAAATCTATTGGAATTTATTATAAAGGATGTGACATTGGATATTTGGAAAGTAATTTGAAAATTGGAAAGAATGGTAATGTATTTATGAAAGAAAAATCATAATTGACCATAATTATTTGAAGGTATTTCTTGTAGACATGGACAACGGAGTGCCAGTGGATGTGGTGTAGGTGGATATTCAGGAGGAATCTTTTCCGAACTTACGCAATGAATAGCATGAATAACATCATCAAATGGAAAAGTAAAAACTTGTTTTAATTTCATTTGAAAGGTATTGGAAGGACGAAGTAAATGCATCCTGTAGCAGATGCATTGAGTGTTGGTGAGATTGTAGCTGGAGTATTGTGTACAGTTTTGGTGTCACAATCTAAGAAAGAACATACTGACGACAGAGTAATTGCAATGAATATTCTCCAGATTAATCCCGAAAATGCCAAGATTGTCTAATGAGGAAACTCAGCCTGTGTTCTCTACAGTTTCAAAGAATGAGAGGGGATATAATTGAAATTCAGAACATTCACACAGAGGGTAATGAATAACACAGGGACATGGAGAAGCGCTGACAGGTAAGGTTGGAAGAAGTGCCGGCAGGCAAGTTTGGGAGAAACCCAGCTATTGTACAAGTACACTAAGCATAAAAAAAGGGAACGATTTGGGCCCATTAGAAACCAAAGAGAAAAGCTGTGTGTGAAGCAGGAAAACATTGGTAGATTGAACACAGCAGGTCAAGCAGCATCATAGGAGCAGGAAAACTTGACGTTTCGGGCCTAAACCCTTCATCAGAAAATTTTCTGATGAAG